>JAPJBO010001581.1:7500-37447 GCA_030068145.1 Diplonema papillatum | reverse complement strand
CGAAGACCGGAGGGGGTCACGTGTATCGGTTGCCGTTGCTGCTCCGGCGTCCACTTCCATCCCTTCACTTCGCCCGTCTCTTGCAACACGTAACCCCCTCCGGTCTTCGATGCGTCCGCCCACACCGTGTCGATCCAGTCGCTCGGTGGTCGAAGAACCGACACCGGCTCATTCGCCAAAACGTGCTGCACCAGTTTCACGACATCCAACCACGCCCGTCTCCACCACACTGTCCGGTGCGTCCATCCCCTCTTCTGAGCGGCGAGCTCTCTCGCCCTGCGTGACACGAACTGCTTCAGCGACGGGTAGTCGTACTGCGGCACGTTCAACACCCTCATCGCCCAGAACAACGCTCCGAGCAGCTTCCAGGTCGTCTTCAACGTCTGCGTTGCCGGGTCCGCCTTGTACACCCGCCAGAACACTGCCAATTTTCCGATGAACCCTCTCACCAGACACACTGTCTTCGCCGCTAAATCGACACGCATGCCCAACACGTCCGTTTGCTCCGCAGGTTGGTGATCTTCCTCCTTAAAGACCGCCCTGCATTCCCCTGCCTTCCGCTTCAGTACCGCAACGGCATTCGTCACCGTCCGCGCATCCGCCCCGAAAATCAGGAAATTGTCGATGTAAACCATTCCTGACGCTTGCCCAACAAAGGCCTTCATCGCCTGTGTCATGATGACACTCGCTGTCGTTTGCGCCACATACACGCTCCACGCCCACCCCATTGCTAGAACGACGAGCTGGAACACTCCCACCACCGTCCTGATGACGAAGTAGTCTTGCAGCTGAGGCGCTGCAATCTGGAAAAACCAACTGCGGCCGTCCAACTGCGCAACGTACGCGTTCTTGGCAACTGCCTCTTTCACGTCCTTGACCGCCGGCAGCTTCACCTGCGGCGGCTCCTGCATCGCTTCGCCATACACCGACGCATCGACGATCAGGCGGTTCTTGCCGTTTGGCTTCGGCACTGTAAATGCCTTGCATACGTGCCTGACCGCGTTCTCCGTTCGCCGCCTCGCCCTGATGACCCCCATTTCCTCGAGCTGCCGGACCTGTTCTGCTGTCAGCGTCGACTTCGGGCCCGGCAACCTCCTCAACCTTCGTTCGTCCGTCAACATCTCTTCGAAACCCTCTCTGCCCAAAACCCTTCGCACGTCTGACACCTCCGTCCCCGCCTGCCAGCTCTCCACCTTCGCCATGTCCACCGTCGCGGCCACAATCTCGTCCATGGGACCATCTGATCCACCGCCCCCCACCTCTCCAGGGTAGGGTGCCAAATCCGTATACGGGTACCCAGAATCTGCCACGATCCTGAGCACCATCCTCCACTTCGACCTTCGACCCCGCCTCCTGGCGCTGCGCATACCCGTACCGCTTCTAGACTTTCTAGGCGATCCCGGGCGCCCGCGCGCCTTGGCGTCATCCCCTATTGCACATCCTGCAGCCGCCGTACGACGTCCTCCACGCCTGCCCCTCTTTCTCGTCGCTCTGCTGCTCGTTCCAGCCCGAGGTACGTCTCGACGTTCTTGAACTGTCGATGTCCCGTGAGCCGCTGCAGCCTCGCATCGTCCACTCCCATGTCGTCGATCGCATGGGCGTACCCCCGCTTGAACGCGTGGGTTGTCACACCCACTTGCTTCAGCCGCGCGAGCAGGGGCTTGTACGCGACGTTGAACACCGGCCCGTCGATGCTCGACCTTCCGGCGACAAACCTTTCCACGTCCTGCCGAAACACGCCCCTCAAGCACACGTTTCGTCTTGTGGGCCGGTTCTCCGTCTTCGACTCCCTCTGCACCACCGTCAGCTTGAGCACGTCCGCTTCTCTCTGCACAACCTTCAGATCTTCCAGCCGCGACACGCCCTCCCAGCGAAGCCCCAACAAGTGCTGAACGCAGCAAAACGCCATCTGCTCTGGACTCAGCGCCCTCCGCAACAGTTCCCAGTGCTTCGGTTCCACCGGCGCAGCCTGCCTTGTTGGCACATCGGCTCCCAACGCCGTCAGACCCGCTACGTGCGCCTCCAAGATTCCCAGCCGCACGTGCGGCGCCCATCTCTGGAACACCGACCGAAGGCACAGGGCGTAGTCCCTCTGTGTCGAGGGCCTCACCCCTGCTGATTCTGCCAGGTACACCCCGACCCAGTCGTGCAATCCCGCCCCAGGAAACCTCTTCTTCACCCCGACCAGCTTTTCCAACCGTTGCGCCCACCTGACCATCGTGGTCGCCGCTACTGCGCGCGCCTGCACTGCCTCGAGGTACTCTCGCTGTTGCCTCGTGACGATGCCGTTCCCCTTTGCCCCCAGGCCAAGCTCCGCCAAAGCCTCCATCAGCCTCCCGTAGGCCCTTTCTCTTGCCTGAATCCCCGCCAATCCCGAATGGCGCCCGTCTAACCTGAGTCTCTCTGACACCGCCGCGTTCACCCCTGTTGTTTCCCGTACCCCAAAACCCCGCTCGCTGTCCCCTCGCGACCCCGTACCCCTGTACCCCATTCTCCCTCTTTCCCCGTTGGGAGATCGAACGCCCCCCGCCGCACCTGCCGGTGCCGCCATTGTCCCCAGTACCCTTTCCATTTTCCTTATTCCCGCCTGAAAGGCTGCAGTTACCTGCCCCGTCCCGAGTTCCCCCCAATTGTCACTTCTTTCCTTTCCCCGTTCCGCCCTGGCGAAAACCCCCCGTCTGGAACCCCGTTCCACCCTGACGAAACCCCCCCGTCGGGTACCCAATCTTCCCCCCGGTTACCGGCTGCACGTACGTGCTCCTGTTCCATTGCCCCGAGCTCTGCGATTTTGTCCCCTTGCTCCTCGCCCGCTGCCTTTCGGCCTCCTTCCACGCCTCCGCCAGCGGCCCGGGCAGGTCCTGTTCTTCCAATGCCTTCTCGAACATGCCCGCATGCCCTCCTTTTACCCCCGTCTCCTCCCCGAACTGGAGCGCCACCAACCGCGCAATCGCCCTGTCCACCACTGCGACCATGTGCACATCTCCAAAAGACCCCCCCACCGGCCTCTCCGGGTCCGAAAAATAATCGAACCCCGTCTCGAGGTTCGCCAGCTGCCCTTTCGCCTGCTCCCGGGCCCCTGGTCTCGCCCCCGTGCAGAGCACCCGCTCGAACCGGGCTTCAAAAACCCTGAGCACTTCCATGCGCGTTGGTCCTGGAAAAATCCCCGGCCATCTCGCCCCCTCCCCGAGGTCCGCGAACCCCAACGCGCGACTCCTCTGCGGCATCCCGCCTGCCGACAGCCCCGTCACCATACCCATCAAACTGCTGAGCATCTGCTTCATCTCCGCGTTCCCCGCCTCCATCATCTGCAGCCGCACATCATGCTCTGCGACCTTCTGCGACGCCTGCCCAAAGGTCTGGGCCGTCTTCTCCTCCAGATCCCTTACCGCCTCCTGCGGCTCGCCTTCCTCCCCGTCTGCCCTTCTCCTCTTTCCTTGCACACTGCCCGGCAGTGCCAGCGGCGACTGCACCGGGGTGCCCGCCCTCGAGCTGCTCGCCGAGGCGGTCGCTTGTAGCGCCGCCAGCGCCCTCTGCCCGCAGGCCTTCTTGTGGGTGGCCAACCCTTTCGGGTCGAACGAGCCCCCACAGTGCGGGCACTCTTCCGCCATGTTTGCGATCGGTCGGGAGGGGAGTTGCTGTGTGCTCCTGCGGTCTTTGTGTTTTTCGTACTTGACCAACAGGTTCACCCCCCCGCACGCCAAGTCCGCCCTTCGGTATAAGTTCGTCCAGAACTTCACTCACTTCGTTCACGAAGTTCTTGATCCCTCTCTCTCTCTCTCCCTCTCTCTCTCTCTCGGAAAAGGTCGCGTTGGCAGAAACGGTGAAGATGATAATTGTCACAGGGTTGGTGAAATGAAAGCGAGAATGTGGAATAGAATCCCTGGACGTGAAACTAAAGGAGCTGACATCCGGCTGCCTCCGGGTAGCTCAAAACAGATAAACAGCGCCCTCGGGCGTGCTCACAAAACAATGGTGCTGCGCGGAGCGCTAACACTGAGATGGACGACAGGGTGGCTGGACGCACTTCCCGTAATCCTCTAGCAACGTCCTCAGACGTGAGAAAATAGAAATAGGCCGACATCACGCAATGCAGAAAGGGACGCGAGGAGGCGGAATGCCTTGCCTGTATGGGTCTCGTGTCCATACGTCCGCTAATTGCTCAGCGGTCGGAACCCACACAGTCTCGAGAACACATTGGTGTTCTTCCAACACGTCGCGGACCTGGCAGAGGATGAAGTTCCCGAGTTGGGTCTTCGACTTCCAATTCCTCAGACAGTTCACGGCGGGCAAGTTGTCGACAAAGATTCTTATTGTCGATAGCGGAGAGCGCGAAGCCGCGTACGCAATAGCAAACTTTGCCGCCGTTAATTCGGCAAAGAAGATATGCTGCGGGATATCTCTCCACGGTCCCCACATTGCCATGGAATCCACTAGCCAGGCCCATCCCTGCATGCTGGCGTCGGACCATGCCTCGACGAGGGTATCCCGCTGCTGCATGTCGAACGTGACCCACCGGTTCCCCGACAGACGCCGCCTCACCCCAGCAAGGAAAGGAAGGACGTCGTCGCTCACTCGAACCAGCGACTCCCAGCCCAGGGTGCCTGTTAGGACCTGATGCGCCAGTGTCCCCATCCACGCAAGCACCGGGCTCACTCTGCAAAGCGGCGTGCCCCACACCGTCCACGCCCAGATGGCGGTCCCGACGACCTTCCAGATCCCGCGCACGGTCATCTGTGCCGACTCAGCTGAGCAAAACAGCAGGTGCGCTTTTCTCGCCCACTCCTGTTTCAGCCTGTACGTCTTCGCCGCGAGGTCGAATTCTACCCCGAGGACGACTGGTTTCGAGCTGGGCTCGAGGACGGACTTCTCGTCGTTGACTGTCATGCGCACCTTGCGGGCACGCCGCAAAACTCGGTCGCGCACGGCGCGAAGCGCATCCGGACAGTCTTCAACGAGGGCCCAGTCGTCGTACCAGACTATCTTATCGTCCCCGGCAGGCTCCGTGATGACAAGCGCCGAGTCCTGCGCAATCACGGGCGAGAAAGACCAGCCCATCGTCAGCCGGCGCCACCTATACAGAGCCACGCCCCCGTCGAGCTTCCTTGTGCGGAGCCCGAAGAAAGCTGACGTCGACCGTCCTACTGGGAACTGGAAGAAGTAGGACTTCAGGTCAACGACGACTGCGTACGACTTCGACATCATCTTGGCGATGACCTCGTCGACACGCAAGAGGCTGAACTTCGGCGGGGGCTCCATCAGCTCGTTCAGCGGGCGGCCGTCAACGATGGCCCGCGAGTGCTGTTCGCCCTTTTCAACAGCAAAAGCCGGAAGGACGCACTTCAGCGGCTCCGAACGGGGGACGCGCTCCACAAACCCAACGCTTTCCAGCGTCTGCGCATGGCGGGCAAACGCGTCGCTCTTCCGACCCGGCACGAGAGGAGTGCCCAACAACTTCCGTCGGAAGGAGTGCCCGTCCGTTAGGAGGTCAAGCAAGCCGTGCAAGCGGGCCCCGGGGCCGGCGAGGCTCCGGAGCTTGCGGAGATCGATCGGCGGCACTGCCGTGACGTCTAGCGGCCTCGCAGATCTCGGGGCACCGATGCCCGGAATGAGACCTCTCGTTTCTGGTGGGAGGTACCCGAGAGGAACTGCGGTAGGAGGGTCGTAGAAATGGGGGTGGAGCCGGAGGAAAAGCCTCCTCCCCCTGAGCAACCTGGACCTTCGCGACTTCAACCCCCTGACCTGCCGAGGCGAGAAGCCGGCGTCGGGCAAGGGTTGTTTCTGTCGTGTCGGGAAACGGCTGTCGCAAAGGGTAGGATGAGCTAATTCCGAGTGCCCGGGTGCATTCGTGGAAGCGCTTCCCGGGTCTTCGCGTTGTGCGGCGTTGCCAGCCGGAGGCGGGAGTAGAGCCTCCGTCGTACTCCCGCCAGGTCCTTCAAGTCTGCAGTCGGCCAGGGGGGACCAGTCCCCAGACGACCGTTCCATGCCGGTCTTCAGCTCCGACCGGCTTTCTCCCCCTTTCCCGCCGGCGAACGGGGGGCCGCCGACTCCCCGGGCTCGCAAGGGTTCCATACCCGCCACTCCCGGGTGGCCTTGTCGGCAGCTTCCTCAGCCGCCGCCCAGTCAGGATCCATCAGCCGACGGCTGGTCCGTGCGGCCCGGCGGCGCGTGCTACCCGTGTGTACCGGCATTTTTCCCGGAGGGTAGTGTATGATTAGGAGGAGAATGGAAATAAAATGAAAGCGAGAATGTGGGGTAAGCCCTGATTATTAGATTCACGGTTAAACGAAGCTAGCGCACAAGGTTTGCCTGATCTCGCACCTACTTTCCGATACCAAATAGATGCTCTATTCAAACTCTCTCTCTCTCTCTCTCTCTCTCTCTCTGTCTTTCATCTCGGAAAACGGTCATCGCGGTAGCGATGACTACGCGAAACATTTCCGCAGACGCAGGCGGGTCGGGAAGAGGCTAACCCCCGGCCTGACAAAGCCAACCCCAGGCAGTACATGAGAGGCAAGATTTTGCCTTGAACACGACACTATACGTGCACACCAATAACCATTATTTCCTACAGGGACGGACCCGAATCGCTGGGGGGAATGGAAGATGGCGGGGGAAGCAGCTGCAGCAGCAGCGGCGAGCCCACCGGGGAAACCGAGTTTTCGGCGGACCTGCGTCGGGTGAAGGCCCCCGGCGAGGGCGCGGCGCCCGTGGCGCACCTGGCGGTGCTGTTCGAAGCCGAGGGCTACCTGCAGGCCGCCCTGCGCCTGCTGCGCGGTGCGCTGCTGCGCGACGACCGCCCCGCCGCGGAGGGGCTGCGGCTGCTGCCGGCGCACGTGTGCGCCCGGTTCGACCCGGACGCCGACGCGTGGAAGGCGCTCGCGGCCATACGGGTCCGCGGCGTGACCCTAGCAGACACCACACGGCAGCTCTTCGGAGGGTTCGTCAGGGAGATGCTCCGGACGGTCGCGAAGTACACCGGCATGGCGCGCGAGCGCCGGACGGCGGTGCGATCCGCCGACGAAGACGCCGCCCAGGCAACCCGGCTTGCTGGGGTCCTCGCAGAGAAGCAGGCGGAGATCAAGTGCAGGCGCGACGCATCCGCTGCGGCGCGGGCCACGGCGCTAGAGAAAGAGGTCGCCCGGCTGCACGAGCTGCTGAGGGACAGGGCGGCCGAGTCCGCGGCCGCCGCCAGGGGGAGGAGGCCGTCTGCAGCCCTGCCGTCCCCGTCCCCCACGGCTGCTTCGCGGATGAGAGGAGCCGCCGCCGCGGCGCTAGGGAAAACGGGGCAAAACGCGGACGCGAAGTCGTCGTCGTCTGGCGGGGACGGGTGGATTGTAGCGGCTGCGATGGACGCCGGGGACGTGCTGTTCGACGATCCCGCGGTCGCGCAGTGGGCGCCTTGGGTGGTGTCTGCGGTGGGCGGGCTGGTGGAGGGCGTGGTGCAGACCTGCGAAACGGCGGTTCTGCGGTGGCGGTCGCACGGCGCGTTCGTGCTGGGGTGCGGAACCCTGGCCGACGCGTTAGCCGTTGCGGCCGAGCTGGCCCACGCTTCCCAGGCGGTCCCGTGGCCCGCCGCTTTAGCCGACCACGCTGGCATCAAATCCGCCGCCGCACTCTCCTTCCGCGTGGCGGTGCACTTCCACCACACCCCGCCGGCCCCCGGGCCAACAGAGCTCCCCCGCTCCCTTTTCGGTTCCTCCCCGGACCGCCGGCCGCTTTTTTACCCCGCCGCCGGCGGCGGCGAAGGCTCCCCGCCGCCGTCGCCGCCCCGTCAAAATCCTTCCGCGTTTTCGGAGCAGAAATCCGGCCAAAAAATTCAGTCCGAGCCGCCGCCGCCGGACCGGGGAGAGGCGCAGCAGCAAGGCGGCCTCCACCGGGCCGGCGAGCTGGGCTCGAGTTTCAGAAATCCCGGTTTCAAAAAATTCGGGGAGGGGGCGCAGCCGTCCAGTGGCTGCTGGTCTTCGCGGCTGGCGGGCGAGCCCGGCTCCGGTTTGGGAAGTCCCAGTTACAAAGAATTCGGGGTTCCCGAGCCCGCGGCGCAGCCCTCCGGCAGCTGCTGCTCCGCGCGGCTGGCGCGGGCGCGCGCAGCCGCGAAGGCCGCGGCGCTGACGGTGCTGGCCGAGCCGGGCTGCGTGGTGTTCTCGGCGGCGGCCGCCCTCGAGGCCGACGCGCAGCCGGCGCTGCTCAAGAAGCGGTACCCGGCCGGGGTCTCGCTGCTCGCCCGGAGGGTGGTTGTCCGGTGGGGCGGCTGCCGGGACGCGGTTTTCCGGGCGTTTCCCGCCCGACGGAACCCGGAGTGCACGGACCCGCCCGCGAAGACCCACGGCCGCAGCGGCCCTCCCCTCGTGAAGACGCAGGCGGGCAGTCCTCGGGTCGACGCCGAAAAGTGTGAGGAGGCTCCGCTTTCGGACGCCGCGCTGTGGGCGCGCGCGGCCCGGCGGGACCTGTGGTGCCGGAAGTGGATTGCGGGGATGGCTGGGGGGCTGGGCGCGTGCACATTCGCGCTGCCGACGGACAGGGCCGTTCTGCTGTGCGTCCGCTGGGTGCTCGACGACAGACTGCGGGCGCTCAGCGAGAGGGTTTTCGGCTCGAAGGGCGGCAGCGCAAGCAGCAGCCCGCGAAACGCTGTGGTTAAAGAGTTCTGTCGCAATGCCGACGACTGGCGGCACGACCAGGTCGTCTTCGAGCTCTCCCGGTACTGCAGGGAATGCGTGGAGCACGGCCACGGGGTGGAGCTGGAAGCTGACGAGACAATCGGCCTCCTCCCCGCCGAGACGATGACACTCTGCTTCGCCTTCGACCGGCCGTCCCGCGCTGTTGCTGCGGCGTTCGACCTCACTGCACGCATCATGCGATCCCAGCTTTGGAGCACGTTGTCCTCGAACCAACCCCCCGAGCCTCCCGTGTCCCTCCTCCCAAGGACTGGCCTTTCGTACGACGTGCTGTCGTATCGAGTCATCGAGCTGCCAAGTGGACCAGAAACGCTGGTGTACCCCGGTCTGCCCCATTCCTGCCAGAGTACCCCCAGCAGCTTCGGAAAAGTTGTCGAACAACAGCCGCCGCCTCCCACGTGGGCGCTGGCGCCCTCTGTTGATTGCTGGGCAGACGCGGTTGCCAAAGCGGAGATCGCGGGGTGTGGGGAGGTTGTGCTGTGCGGCCGTGCGTTCGCTGAAATCAACAGCCTCGGCTCCGGGCGTCGAGGAAAAGGAGAAGCGGCGGGCGCGGGCAAGAGTGTTGACGACCCCTCTTTGCAGGGTGTACGGTCGCATGTCCCCCAATTCCGCGTTCTATCCTCGACGGTCGCCTCGCATGCGTTGCACAGCCGGCACACGCTGTACGCTGCGACGGCGCTTGCAGCGTCCGGCATCCCTGCGACGCCCGCGACCAGGCAAACCGACCCTTTTGCGTCGCCCCGTAACCAGCCAGGTGCAGTTGCACCAGCCCGCATCCCAACGCGTGGGTCCGCCACGGCTTTCACCGTGACCGTCGCGCCTTGGAGAGCAGACGGTCTCATGCGGAAAAATCCGGAATTGGCCGCGGCGTCGTTTCGGGTATTCTGGAGTACTGTGTCTCCGTGCTTTCGTCGGTACGGAATTGCCTGCTTGGACCGGCAAGCCGAACTACACGAGCCGCTCGCAAACGATGGGAAAAGCTCGAGTTTTCGCTCACTCAAAGAGGCGCTGGCGGGTGGAGATAAAGGCTGCGACGACACGGAGGTGTTCGGAGACGAAGGGGCGCGCTGCGGGAACGAGCCGGTCGACTTCGGCTTCTCCGACGGCGTCGCTGCCCTGGAAGCTGTGTTCGGCGCCGTTGCTGCTCTGGAGCATGCGGCATGGCCAACAGACCTGCTTCTTCACCCGGAGGGCTGCCTCTCGGGCGCGCGTGTCGGCCTCGGGTTGAATGCTCTCCTGTGGACCACCGGCAGCCCCGTGGCGTCCCGCGATGTCTCTCCGGCCACACGCCGTTGTTTTACCGAAATGTCGGTCAACGAAGTTCGCCTTTCATCAGAGGCGAAACTGCGGATCTTCCCACAGACGCGCCGGTTCCGCTTCGACCCGGTTGCGCCGGCGAAGACGAGCAAAAAACACGCGAGACTCGTTCGCTCTGTCGAGAGTGCCGGCTCCTTGTTTTGCTACTCGGTGCATTCCGAAACCCAGGGGGCTTTCTCAATTCCCCCGCGGGAAACAACGAACGGGCGGCGCGTCGTGAACGGGGCTTTTGACGCAGAAGATTTGTCGGGGGCGGAAGAAATGCGAATCAGTGAGGCAACGGAGGTCGCTGCGTTCTTGCAGGAGATGTGTGTGGGAAGGTACCCGTGGGGAGACGTAAAAGCAACGGAAAGCGCCGATAGTCTTGTAGAGAACCAAGGACCAAAGCAGCCGCGAGTGTTCGTGGGCCCGACGGTGAGTCATTCACTTCAAGTCCTTGCCGCACTTGCAGTGAAGGCGACTGATAGCGTGAAGGATGTTTCTCCCTCCGCACCCCAACCCTCCCTGCACGCGCAGCCCGAGCTCCTAAGCGAGCTCACCGCCCTTCGATCCCATCTGAACGCCAGCCGGGCCTGCGTCACTGTTGTCCCACCGTCCAGCCCTTGTTGCACCACGAAAGAAGCCGTACCGCTGCCATTCGAAGCCACCTCCAGCGGCGTGCCGACCGCACGGCTATCTGCGGACCTCGAACCCGTCGCCGATACACAACGGGAGAGCGCACAGTCCAGCAATAAGCTGCGTGATTTGCCTCCGTCTTTGAGAGAAGTAGGCAGCTGGCTGGAGGTGCCGGGAGTGGCGCACTGGTTGAAGGGCGTGCGCGGAAGGGACGACGCGAAGTGGGGCGCTCTCACGGACGAAACAAGGGAACACATCGCGCGCGAGCTGCGCGGCATGGGCGCCACCAGGGAAGCGTTCCGGAAGCTGCGCCTGGCTTTCGAACTTGCTTGGGTGTGCCAGGGGAACGAGTCGAACGCAAAGCGCTCGGGGCGCGCCATCATCGCGTTCACATCCGCGATTCTCCTACTACTGGGCGAGCGCCCTTCGCTTCGATTTTTCTCGGAGGGTAGGTTGAGGGAAACCACGACCTTCGCTTCCGCCCTTTCTCGGCAGTACGGTTGCAACATGACTGAGGCGGGCACGCTGATTGCAGCCCTGGGGGGCCCATTCGACAGCGGAAAGGTCCTGCTGGCCGACCTGTTCAGCGAGACCACATTGTTCCAAGAAGACCCTTCACCCGGGGGGGAGGTCGCGGCTCCAGTAGTTACCCCCCCGGAGGAGCGCTACAAGGCAATGAATCCAGTGCTGGAAGCGCTGGAATCGAAGAAAGAGTACTACAAACGAAAGGCAGCCCGGCGTAGCAGCTCCGGCGTGCCTGGGACCCCCAGCGAAAAGGCACTTCCAAATCACCAGGAGACTGCTGCCGAGAACGAGCGGAACAATTGCGAGTTCTCAAGGGGTCTAAAAAGCGTTCCCAGTAGCGCACAGCCGGAGCCGCGGGATGCACTCCGAAGGCAGTCCGGTCATGGGAAGCGGCAGACTGACCCTGCCGCGGCTGGTGATCGCAGCATCCGCGCCAAAGTGACTACGGCTGACATTTCGGCACCCGAGGCAGCTGGAGCTGACCCAATCCATGCGAAACCCGAAAGAGACCAGTGCGAAGACCCGTCGGCCCCCGGTGACGACGATGATCGAAGCCGTGCTGGCCGGAAAGACCAACTGGACAAGTCTCTCCGCCGGCCCGAGAACGTTTCGCCATCGGGAATCACCGGTCCATCCGGCAGTCCCGTCTGCAAAGGAAAAGACAAATCGCCTGAGGCACCTCTTCTTGCGAGAACGAATGACCCTGCAGAACCGGCGGTAGCTGTGCCGGGACCCGTTGGTGAGCTTTCGCATGGGCAAGACCAACGAGGGCACCTGCCGACCGACGAGAGTCCCATGTTAGGTGCACGTACGCCGGGAAGCAGCCACGACGAAGCTAGAGAACTGGATGCTGCACCGCACAAAGGGAATGTCGAGAGCGAAACGACTTCCGCTCCGTCTGGCTTCGCTACTACTGCCAGTGCAACACCGTCTGAGACGGCGGTCAAGGATGCTCGGTACCTAGTTGAAGGGCAAGGCTGCGGTGGTTTTGCGGTTGACGGTTCTCCGTGCCTGTCAGGTTTGAGAACGAAGCCCGTTCCTCGTGCAGGTCAGCCGCCTCCGTCCAAGCGCGCACGTCTTCCGCCGGATCCCCGTGCGCCGCAAGCCACGCGAAAAACGCATGCGTTGCTGCAGCTGCGCGCGGGATCGAAAACCACGAGCGGAGGGGCTTCGGTAGTCACCTGCCCCGAAGCAGAACACAACCGAGCACGCCTCCCAAAGGCAGAGCGGGCTGACCGAAGGAACGGGGCGTCTGCGCTCGAGAAAGACGGGCGGAGGCGCGAGGCGTCGTATCGGCACAGAATAGCCGGGCTGGAAGGCGAGGTTGCTTGCTTGCGCCTTGCGTTGCAAACCGGCGATCTCGCTGGTCCCCCGCCTTCGTTTTCGACGCGGTGCAGGCCGGCCCATACCCGTGATTCCGGAGCGCAAACGGACGCTCACCGCGCACACTCTTTCCATTCACCGCAACACCACGGCCCGTCTTCCGCATCCGGCACGCAGGGCCGACACCTCCTTTCCCGCCCGGCTGCGCGGGACCCGCCGCAATACATGGGCCGCCCTCCGGTCGTTGACGCCCGATGCGAGGTTCCGACGGCTCGGTGCCAGATTTCAGAATGGCTGACGGCGTTGCTACAATCGGAGCTAGCTGTTTCAACTTGAAGTGTCGCCTGGGGTTTATTTGGGGGACCGCAAACCGGACAACCTGGCAAATGTCTCCCCGCAGACAACCAGAAACATGCCCGGCGACCTCAGGCACCTGTGTGCCAAACTGAGCATGTCCGCATCAAAATGTAGCGTAGAAGACCTGCAACTCCCCAAAGATGGTCCCACACCCTTCTCTCCCTCTCACTAAACCGCAAGAACCTAACCGCTATCTCAGAACTCGACCCTGCTGAGAGCAAACTAGCCTGACCTAAACGTCCCGATTCGTTGTGATCCTGCACACGGAAAGTGTCCTTTCTTCCGAGAGGTGCCCTGTCCTAAAATCTTAGAGTTTCTTCCAACCTGCTCACCGTTTAATGAAGGGATCTGGCGTAGATGCATTTGTAGTGGGATGTGCAAGCGTCAAGATTGTTCCGTCTTCGTCTTCGCCTGGGCTTAGATCTTGCAGACTCAGGAGGAGGAGTGATTGCTCCAGGGGAAAAAGGGCCGCCGGCTAGTGTTTTAGAAGGAACCCAGGTGGGAGCACCCACAGGGGGAGTCACACGCCCTTTGCGAAGGTATCCCTACAATGCATTGTGCAGTTAACGAGCCCGGATGAGGAACAGGCGCGCATTGCAAAAAGCGTGAGGCTCGACTTGTGAGAAGCCTCAGTTTTTGTCAAATCTAAACGAGATCACCTAGGAAGGGGGAAAAAAAAAACAACGGCGAAAGAACCGCACGAAACACAAACACAAACAAAAACCCGAAACACAAACACAAAAACCCGAAATCAAAAAAAAAAAAAAAAAAAAAAAAAAAAAATAGAGAGAAAACAATTCGGTCCGCAAAAATAAATAAATAAGATTCGCAGTGTGCCGCAGCAGATCAGCATCTAATCCAAGCAACCCAATACTTTGAGTTCCGATTAAAGGAGCGCCGTCGCCGGCGACCGACTGAGCGAACATCGCGCGGAGCACGAAAAAAGGGATGGGCCTTTGCTCGTCGACCGATTCGATCCTCACGGGACCCGAGGACTTAGAGCCGACGTCGCAGCTCATCGGCCTGCCGTGCAAGCAGGCAGACGTGGCGACGCCCGCGAAGAAGAGGGACTCGAAGCCCCCGTTCTCCAAGCGCCGGTTCTGCGGCGCGGCGGCGGCGCCGCCGGCGGCGGCGGTGAAGCCGATCATGGCGCCCGTTTCGGTGGCGGCGCGCCGGGGCGTGAGCCTGCCCGGGCTGGCGGTCGCAGAGCGGGTCGTGCCGCCGGCGCCGCAGGCCGCGGCCGGCGTGAAGCGGAGGCCCGCCGCGACCAGGACGTGGCGGCAGCGGCAGGACGCCCACCGGGCGAAGCGGAAGCAGGCGTTCCTGCTCGAGGCGCACCGGCTCGAGGAGGAGGCCGCCGCCGAGCGAGACGACTTCGTCGTCACGATCCCCGTGACATCCGTCGGCTCGGACAGCGACGACTCCGAGTCCACTGCCGACGCAGACGCGGAACGCCCCCTGCCGGACAGGGCCGCCGCGTACCGCGTCGGCAAAGAGGACACATTCCCGTACTTCGGCCAGGGACCCGGGCCCAAATCCCTGGCAGTCCCCATGCAAGGCCTCCCTATGCCCGCCCTTCCCCCCCGCGCCGGTGCGGAACCCACTGACCAAGTCGTCGTGCAGTACCCGCCAGCGTCTCCCATGTCAACCTCGTCGTCTTCCTCCTCTGACGGGATTCCCATCGCGCGGACGGCGAAGACCACGCTGCGCAAAACGCCGCCGCCGCCGCCGCCTGCGAACTTCCCGCTGAACCCGCCGCAGGAGGCGGGCAGCGGCGAGCCCAGCTTCCGCCGGTTCTCCCCGGCGGTGCCGCCGCCGAAGTCCCTCCGGCTGCCGCGCGCAGCGGCCGCCCCCGCTGGAGCGCCGCCGCAGCCGCAGCAGCAGCTGCAGGCACAAAGGGTGTCCATTTTGGAGAGGCGGTGCGGGCGGGCCGGCATCCCCTTCGGCGTCGGGCCAGGCGCGCCGCCGCTGCCTTTGCCGGAGTGCGGCGGCGGCGGCGGCAGCCCGCCGGAGCGGAAGCGCTCGGAACTGACGCCCAACGGGGGTGGGTCGATCCGGGCGCTGCTGCGGAGGAAGTGCCACGACAACGTGGCCATCCTCGCGGGCGTGACCCAGCAGCAGCAGCAGCGCCCGGGCGCCGCCTGCAGCAGCAGGGCAGCCGGGGCCGGGCCGCCGGCGGGCGGCGAAGAAGCGTGCGACCTGTCCTTCGGCGACTTCTCGCAGTCTACGGCGGCGTCCGGCTCTGGCAACCCGGGCCTCGCGGTCGGCGGGGCCGGCGGCAGGGCGGCCCCGCCGTCGCTCGACCTGCTGCGCGCCGCGCGCAAGGGCAGCACCGGCAGCAGGGAAAACTACATCGCAGTGAGCAAGCACGCGTCGTCGGTGTCCCACGGCCTGACCGACAGCCCGCGGTCCTCTGCTTCGGACGCCGTGTAAAAAGATACACTCAGCGGGAAAGAAGACCCTGCTGAGTTTGGCTCTCGTCTGACTTTGTGCAGTGCCACGAGAGGCGCAGAATAGGTGGGAGGCCGCAACAATGAAATACCACTACTATCGTTGTCGCTTTTCTCATCCAGTGATAGGAAGACGGCAGCTGCTCCCTTGAGGGATTAGGTTCCTCACCGTCAGGAGATGCCAGCCGAGCACTGCCACGAACGTGTGGGGCTGGGAGGTAGGCGAGCCATCTTCTTCGCGTTCCTGACGCCCTGCCGCATCGCGGTGAGCAAGCACGCGTCGTCGGTGTCCCACGGACGGCCTGACCGACAGCCCGCGGTCCTCTGCTTCGGACGCCATGTAAAAACGTTAACCAGCGGTGTCCTCGCCGCCAGTAAACGCCAGCCCAGTACTGCCACGAACGTATGGGAGGCGGGCGAGCCCACTTCTTTCCGCCATCTCCTTCGCGTTCCTGTCGCCCTGGCGCCATTGCAGCATATCCTGTGGGGCTGCGGCACTTCACGGCGGCAAAAATGTGTAGGGAAGCGTGTGGCGAGGCGATGGGTCGGAAGATTTATTAGCACCCGCTTTGTAGGAAATACTTAAGGAGGCTGCCCGTCGTGAGCAGTGTATTGAGCGCAGGCTGAAAAGCGGCAGCAGCAGCTGCGCCGACCGTTGTCACACCTGCTGTGGCAGCAGGGTAGTCCGGCTGCTGGGCCTGAAATCGTAACAGAGCCAAGCCATGGCTTACATCCGCAAACCGGGGCCCAAGAAACAGGATGCTAGCATCAAACATGCATCAGCGGCACTGTTCTGTCTAAACACTGAACTAACATTCTCCTCCTCCCCTTTTTTTAATACAGACAATCTTGCGGGTTGTCCTTCGATGTGAAGCGAAAAAGACGCAGGCAGCGTGTTTTGGTGGTCGATCAGAATTCCTTACCTGAAAATGACACAGGGGACATACAAGTGGGAAAACGATCAACCACGGACACACACAACCAAAACGAAGCGCGTGTCTTTTTTGCGAGTTGCAATTCCCCCTCCATCCAGGGGGGGGGGCGGGGGCTCTGCCCTGAGGAGGGCAGCCATCACTCGGTGTTGGGAACAACACCGTACGTCGACGCAAACACACAAGTTTCACGAAAACTACCCTCTCGCCCTCTGCGTCTCGTGCGAACTGCCACTCTGTGCCGAGTCACACCAGAAAAGCGGTGTGCATCACACCCAAAGCGCGTGTAAAGTAACACCCGGAAAGCACGGTGTGGCACGCCCAAAACGCGTGTAGTTGTACACCCGAAAAGCGGGTGTGTCACACCGAAGACGCGTGTAGATGTGCAACCGGAAAGCCAGTGTGTCACCCGCTTTGAAGCCCCAGCCTCCGGGGCTTGCAAACCAGGCCCACATTGCTGTCCTATCTGCCAGGTCACTCTGGATGATGGTCCACTCTACTGTGTCCGTGGCTTAAAGGACCGAAACACGGTGCAGACAGGCACATGATGATGCGCTGGGCGAACCAACCATTCCAAGCATGTTCTTGCAAACTCTCCCTCCTCACCTATCCTCACGTGTGACCCTATTTACGCTCTTTTTGGGCAAAATCCAAGATCCTATTTACGTTTTTTTGCACTTTTTCCGCCTGCTTTTTGCACCCGTTTTGGATCGTAGCCGGACTGAGGAATGTCGGACTCTTCGCGCTTTCGCTTTTCTTCTGTCGTCTGTGCTAAGGAGGTTGTACCAGCACAGCCGCTAAGATCATCACCATCATCACAATTGGAAGTTTGTCAGGCGCAAGTTCCAACAGGAACTCGAATGGTGTTGTGTCAACGCTTGCCAACATACAGCTAATACTTTCAGAGGCTCCTAGCTTGGTCACAAAACATTTCTGAATAGTTCTTCATCGAACGAAGAAATCGAGCCGCATGCTATGTCTGTTTTGCGTTCCGGACTGTGGTAACTTGTCTCTTGCACTCAGATGAATGATCATATCATATGCGGCCCTCTATGGCGGTCATCGAAGTAATGGAGTATTTATCATCCCCTTCTTCGGCTCGCGTAGCGAGCCGAAAAAAACGCCAATTCCCCCACTCGCGTAAGCCCGAAGAAACGGGTATGTGCAGACATCCAAGCCAGCTTGCTCCCTCCTCCACCAGTTCTTCGAAAGACCTGCATGGGCCTGCTTGGGTGGCCTTCGGGTGGCATCTTGGACACAAGATATGTGCTGATAACGTACTGATTCAGCATGTGTACAGAGAGAAACTAAAAGAATTAACGTGCTGAAATCAGTACGTTTAGCATGCTGAACGTGAGGCCTGGCTGTAGCCTGGTGCAAAAAAAAAAGTGCAAAAAAATGTGTTTGGGCAAAATCTCTATTTACATTCACGCTTTAGGGCCACACCTGCCTATCCTCTGTTTTTTTTTTTTTTTTTTTTTGAATAAGCACCTGCTTTGTAGGAAATGCTTGAGGAGACTGCCAGTTGCGATAGATCAAAGGAGGTAAATGTGCTGTAGCCCACACGAAACACAGGTAAATCTGGGTTTAGTGGCGGGCGTAAGCGTCCAACAAAAACCACCACTCTTACGACACTCAGAGCACAAATAATATCTTCCCTTAACGACGAAGGTCACCCGGAGACTTTAAAACCCCGGAGTTTCAAGCGAACTTTCACTCTGAAAAGGACCCACTTTGTAGTTGTATTGTTTCTCCCCCTCTAGCCTCCTTCGAAATGAGCACAATGCAGTCCCTCGAGTACTTCCACCAAATTCTTTGCCTCGCCTACAGTTCCTCCCACTCCTTGCACACAGCGTCCCTTTCCTAATGCAGACCGACCGGTGTGCAAGACTCTGTGGGAAAAGCTTGCACGAGGTACGCGGACACCCGGGCTTGTTTTTCATATCGTATTTTGAAAAATGGGCCGCAATTCACGGTGTCGAATTTTGGCCTTGCTTCGGCTGGCGTCGTTTCCGCACTTAATCGTGGGGAAGACAAAATAAACTGAACTACAGTAATTGGAATAATGTTGAACTGGACTAAAGACGGAACGGGTATATGACAGATCGGTAAAACCTGGGACATCCGGGGAGGTCGTGTGACTGCACCAAAGGTGGTCCTGCAGCCTCCTATGACAGCGGCATCCAGGGGTCGAGCTGAGTATTGAGCACCCCGAGGCGCGGGCAATCACCAGGGTCGTGATATTCTGCAAAGCACGCAAAGTCGCAGACTCGCAAACAGTGGCTTATATATGGGTCTGGTGCTCGGACCAAGTCCGAGCAACCAAAAAAAAAAAAAAAAAGCACAGAATGCCCCGGCTGAGGGGCCCAGTAGTAGTGCTACAGCACAGCAGTCACACTAGCAGTACACAGCACCGGTTACTGCACCTTTGGATCATCGTTGAAGCAACGTACAGCCTCAATTTTGGAACCTGCGACTGGCCCAATAGCTTGAAAAAATTTTCCGCGCTTGCGGCGCTGGTATTTCTGGCTTGTGTATTGTTTCATGACATGTTGCCAAGAAAGCGAAGACTGCAGCTGTCCGCCCTGCTGTTGCAGACTGCCAAGTGTTCTTGAATGATCCCGGCACACTGCTACAGTACCCCAACACTCGCCTTCTTCGCATGGCTCTTTTGCTTCCGAAGGACAGTCTCTATGATGGACAGTAGTGACAACCACAAAGAGGTGCACACTGTCGGTTACATAAACGTGCAGTTGTGCCGCAACTGGGATTTTTAGTAACTCCGAGCAACTTATGGACAGTTACACGGGAGGAATTTTTATATATAAGGCCCTGCTCGCAAACCCCGAAAAAAAAAAAAGGCCGGGTAAAACCTGGGACACCCAGTCGCATTCTTGGGGGTCCCAGGTTTTACCCGGTTCAGCAGTAATCCAATTGCGGTATGTGGGGGGGAGACCTGCCCCCTTGTTCCTCTGCCGTCTCCGCCCGCTGCGGCCTACAGCAAGAGTTGCTGCATATCAAGTTCAAACGACTACTACTGTCGCCGTCTATCGTCACAGGTGGTTGCTGAAAATGAATGTTCAAACCTGCTGCTGCTACTGGCAAAACCCCCGGGATCTCAAGCGAACTTTAACTCTAAAAAAGAAATACCGCCCCGTTTAACATCGCTTCCGCTTGGAAGCCGCTCTAGAATAAAACCGGGCCGCCGGGACATTGATGGCAGCAGTGCCAATCCAGACGCACGCCCCACCCACACACCACTCACGCGTGAGAAGCAAAAGAAAAGAAAAGAAATTCAAGCAAACGTTCATAATACTCTCGACTACAACACAACAAAAGGTTAAAACCACGCGTTATAACAACAGCCCCCGCAATCCCCTGACGAATGTTAACCGAAGTGGTGTGATCTGCACCGTTTTTCATAGAACCCGGTAAGAACTCGGCGCGATTGGAAGACACGGATCTGAATGCGAATTTGGACGTTGCCGTTCGCCACCCCGAATGTCGTGATAAATCCGATGTGCCCTGCACGAATTCACGCATTTCTCTGGACCGGGTTGTGGCTTAGAGTGTATTGTTTCATGTCTTGTTGCCAAGAAGACCGCGGTTGTCCGCCCTGCTCTCTGTGGTGGGCGGTAGTGACAACCACAAAGAGAAGCAACCTGTCGGGTACATGAAAGCGCACTTGACTCGCATCAACTTTGCCGCCGTCCCTGTGGACTACAAAGCGGCGATAGCGATTCTTGCTGTTTGGATACCTGCAGCGCTGACCCATTACCTTGGAAAAATTTTCGCGCCTGCGGCGCTGGTATTAGCTGATGCAATGTTACATGTCGTGTTGCCAAGAAGACCGCAGCTGTCCGCCCTGCTGTCGCAGATAACCGCCAGGCGACACTTGCCTTCTTCGCATGGCTTTTTTTGCTTCCCGAAGGACAGTCTCTGTGGTGGACAGTAGTGACAACTACAAAGTTGCCACAGTCTCTGTGGTGGACAGTAGTGACAACTACAAAGTTGCCACAGTCTCTGTGTCTACAAAGCGGCTTGCAATTCTTGCTGTGTGGCGCTACCTTCGATGAGCAAAACCCACTTGCACGTGCCGCATTTCGTCCGAACACTCCACGCCCTCACGACACTGTGTTGAGGGTCTGAGCTCCAAACGCACCAAGTGCCACGAGGACCCTAAAAAGTGCTCTGTACAACATTTGGTAGGATTTTACGTGGGGCTCAGAGCTCAAGCTACTTCCCTGTGCCCACCGGCAAGCAAGAAGAAGAAAGAAGAAAAAGGAAGAAAGAAGAAAAAGAAAAAGAAAAAGGCCGCTCCGGGTCCAGGAACGTGACGGTCAACCACAGCTTGCAAGGCTTGAGTCGGAGGCAGCACAGTGCCACAACGTCGTCCGCTCTGCCCTGTGGCTGACGTCTCGACGAGCTTATGTTCAGCGCAAGCGCCAAGCCCCGAGGTGCGCCACGCCTTGATGCTTTATTTTGGGAAATCGGTAGCCACTTGACCCGTAGGCCCGTGGCTCTGCAGTACCGCCGAAGACGTGAAGCTTGGCTCCCGTGTAGCAGGCTTTCCCTGGTACCTGGCAACAGGGATTTTCCTACACAGGGAAAATTTTTTTTTTCCCCAAAAAAAAAAAAAAAAAAAAAAACAAAAAGTGGCCCGGGGAAAAAAAAATTTTCCCCGGCAAAAGTCGTTTTTTCCCTGTGGGTTGGCTAGTCCACTGCACGAACGACACAGGGACAAACGGCCGGGGAAGGGTGGTCGGCTCAAATTTTCTACACAAAACGACGATGTCTCTTGCCAAATTTGGTTTCTCTGCGACGCCGCGCAATACCCCTCGCGATGACCAGCTCCAGTTCGACTATGCGAACTGGCAGGGGCCCAAAGCTGAAAAGCAAGCGGCCTTGAGAGGTATCACTCAAGGCACCGGTGTCAACCGGTGCCTTGAGTACGTACAGTAGCTACTTCGTCGGCAGAGAGTGAACGCCAGTTCAGTATGTTGTCTCGCGTGAAAACGCGATTACGCAACCGCCTTCTCAACACGACACTTTGGGCTATCTTCCGGATCGAAGACACAGACGAAGACGAGATGGATGATGCGACAGCTGAAGAGGTTATAGACGCGTTCACGACAGGCTTCACCGCGGATACGCTGCGGCAATCGTGGTTTTCTGGCGAGTCTGTGGCAGAAGCAGGAACTGCGAAGAGGCGCAAGATTGACCTGACCCTTCCTCAGGCATGACGGCAACCCACTTACTTCTGGCTGAACAAACTGGTGCGTATGCTCTTCGATGTTCTTGCCCGTCGGTGCGCTAAACCGTGTTGCTTAGCAGTTTTCTCCCGTTTCGGATGCTGCTGCTGTACTTGTGCTGCTAAAGGGCGGAAACTGGAGGCTGGTAAGGCGGGTGCAGCGTCGCCACAGCAACCAAAAACCGAAAGAACATTTCCGGAGTTGGGGCTTGCACTGATAAACGAAGCAACGGACGATCAGCATCAACTGACCAAAGGTGATGAAAATGATAAGGCAAAAGTTTCGTACAGATGTACTACTAAAAAAAAATTTGCAGCATCATTTTACTTTTTCCCCGGCAAAAATCCATATTCTCGGGGGCCAGGAAAACCCCTGCCTGGCAAGCAAAAAAAAAAAAAAAAAAAAGACGCTAACCCAAACAACTTCCGCCGGTAGAGAAACCTCGCCTAAAGAAAACAACTGCCTTCGGGAAGGCTAGTCTGACACTAGTTGTCGTCGGGAAAAAAAAAAAGAGAGAGAGAGAGCGAAAGCGAAAATAAATAGCCGAAGGGCGCCCATCATCTTGGACCCAAGCAATCTCTGGACGGGGGAGACCCTGCCTGAAGGAACCAAACCACCCCCGGGTGGGCTAGTCTGACACAGAGTTGTCGGCAGGAAAAGAAAAAGAAAAAAAAAAAGCATGTACAAAGCTGCACGTCACGAGCAAACAAAATTGTCGAACAGACACCTATCTGTACGCCCGTACGGGATCGTCGGAATCACAGAATGTGCACGGTTTTTTCTTCCAAGAACCCATTTGACGAAAGGTCGCCCGGAGACTTTAAAATCTCGGATCTCAAGCAAACTTTCAGTCTAAAAAACGATAACCGGATGAATGAACGAATGCAGTACCTCAGGATCGCCGGAGAGAAAAGAAAAAGATACTGGCTGAGAAGTTAATTCAGCACCCTGTAAGAGAGCGAGCTATCTGGGGGTTGGCCTACTTACTACTTCTTTTACTCCAGCTGAAGCGCGCCACCAAGTCTCTTACCATGCAAACAAGGTCGCAAGACACCGAAACTGAACGTCCCTCGGGATCGACGGTAACATAGGAGAATAATGAATATATTTGAATTCACATACCAGCCCCTCCCCCTGCGGCACACCGCAATCACGAATGTTATTGATAGTTGGTTCAAGTATACGTCCTTTTCTCCCCCTCCCACGGGTAAACCAGACTCACACCGCAGTCCTGTCTGCAGACACTCAGGTTCCGCGCTGATGATGGTCCGCCTTATGTGTCCGCGGCTTAAAGGACCGAAACACGGCGCAGATGACACCAGTGCGATGTTGAGCACATACCCATTCCAAGCACGTTCTTGCAATCCTGATCATGTTACGCGGAAATTGGAGGCATCTTCAGGCATCGTCGCACTCGTTCCGAGCCGGGGCTACTCTTTCCGACTCTTCCTCGGCCGGGACTCTTTGCCTACCCTTGCGAAAATGATGAGGAAGGTGGGACTGACATACAGCGAGCTACGAGGGTAAAAAAACATTCACTTACCCCCCCTTTCTCTTTGAGACAACCTTCTATTCTCTTTTCCACTTTACTTTGATCATAGGTGTCACGGCAAGTTTTGGCAGCCGCTGCATAACAAAGTTTGACGTGGGCGGCTGTAGATTGACATCTGAATGGCACCTCTACACAAAAAAACAAGTTGTCGACAACTAACAAGTAAAATAATAAACCAAAACTACGCAATTCTTTCAGCCTGCTGGGTTTGGTCGATGCAGTAACTCCGGAGTGGCGTGTCTACATGAAACCCCGCCTCATCCGAACTCTCCTTGGTGTTGGTTTGGGAAGGTGCTCATGCCGCCGTTCGCTTTGCTCCAATTCTCACAGTAAACTTTAGTGAACCCAACCCGCAGGGAAACTAAAGCTGGTGTCAAAGAAGCAGACGTCGCATCCACTTTTCGGGTGTAGATGTGCACCTGATATCTAAACCTGGAGGGAAGAGGGTCTCCCGTACATGTAGTGTGATATGCGGATAGTGGCCGAAACGTCTTCTTCGAACTAGCATCAAACCTGCATGAGAGACACACTGCCCTGTCTGAACAGTAACCCAAGATCCCCCCCCCCCCCCCCCCCCCCCCAACCACCTGATTGCCGGTAGCTCTTCACTAACTAAAACACTACCGACTGTGCAAACCCGGAGTTTCAAGCGGATTCTGCTCGTAACAGCGCGAAAGGAAACATGTGCCGTAGCCATGCCCACCGGGCATGGCTACGGCACATGTTTTCCTTCCGAAGAAATACGTGACCGGGTGTGTTCCCTCCCACTCATGAGAAAATAAACGGCAAAGCAATTGACGTCATCGAAAAATCCGGTGGGAGGTTTGGCTGAAGTACCCGAGCTCAGACTGGGCAGGGTTGTTGAGTGTCTTGGCATCTTTCTCCTACGACCGAGCAACAATCGCTTGTCAAAGCAAGCCTTTGGCATGGCAGAAAA
The DNA here is from genome assembly GCA_030068145.1 of Diplonema papillatum. Lineage (NCBI taxonomy): Eukaryota > Euglenozoa > Diplonemea > Diplonemida > Diplonemidae > Diplonema > Diplonema papillatum. The sequence goes on along the minus strand of JAPJBO010001581.1, from coordinate 13,515 downwards.
AAACATTTCCATTACAGGCACCCAACAACCCTGCCCGGCAAACCCGAGGTAGTGTACATGAACCAAAGCACCCACCCACCCACCCGAACTTCAGGGAGGTTTGGGCGAGTTACCTGAGCTTACCTCCCACAACCGCACCTGTGCATAATGCCCTGATTCGTCGACTGCACCAGGGGATTAGTTTCCGTTGCAGATTTAGACCGACAGTCTAAATCTGCAAACCGGACTTGGCCGGAAAAAAAAAAAAATGTTCAAAAAACGGTGTCCAAAGTAAATATAGGCGGGGGGTGTGGTGTTTGTAGCGGAAGGCTGCTGAGCCTCCGCTGCTGAGACCCAGCCGCTGCCGTTCAATTGTGGTCAGCTTCGGGTCGGCAGGTTGCAGCTGCCACTGTGCTTCATTACCAGATCAAGGTCCTGTTTGCCAGTTGAGTATCCCACACGAGCTAAGAGTTGCCCACACATGATAAAGGGGGGCGGAGTTTTGTAGGAAATGCTTGAGGAGACTGCCAGTTGCGATAGATCAAAGGAGGTAAATGTGCTGTAGCCCACACGAAACACAGGTAAAGCTGGGTTTAGTGGCGGGCGTAAGCGTTCAACAAAAAAGACCCACTTTGTAGTTGTATTGTTTTCTCCCCCTCTAGCCTCCTTCGAAATGAGCACAAGGCAGTCCCTCGAGTATTTTATGGTAACAACCGCGGTTGTCATTATCAAAAAGTGACGGTTGGCAGCGTACTGTGGAAATTACCATACAGGTGATAGCACATACGCACAAACAAAAGCTGTGCATAAATAATAAGAGCCACGTCACTTTTTAGCAATCGGGCCAGAACATGCGTCTGTCGACCATTTATTTCAAAGCGATTGTCCGCTTTTGCTGCAGACCCTGCTTCAGCAGACCCTGCTTCAGAGTAACTCACCCCCCTGTACCTGTTCGGTGCCGCACAGGCAATTGATTCGTTGCGACTAATACTGTGCCGGTCCGTCCCTATCTCTTGTAACTGCATCGAAGTGCCTGCAGCTGTTTATCACAGTGAATCACGGTCCACCACGGTCTATCAGGTCCATCCCTAGTCCCTAGAGCTGCATCGAATTACCCGGTGTTATTCTTCGGTCTATCACGGTCTATCAAGAGGGGATGGACCGGCTCAAATACGCTCGGCACCCCTCAAAACAAAACACTCCGAACATCCCCGAAAGACTTGTCGGAAACTGCCGGAACAAAAATCGCGAAGTCGAGAAGATTTATCCGTACAGCCGTAGTATCGCAACGAACCGAGCCCCCCTTCCCGTCTCCCCTCTCCTGCACTCTTGTTTACGTCTGGGACACGTCGGGTTAGAATTTGTCGGACACTTCAGCGTGGAGGGCGGAAAACCGGCAGTATCGTCTGCAGACGGCAGCTTGTGGGATTGCCATCGCGTTATCGCGCAAAATTATTTGCATACACTCGGCAGGCGATAATATGCGACAGGCCATAATCTTGTATGTGCCCATTTGGGGTTGAGCGTTGCGGTAATGCGAATGAAAATGCGGTACTTGGCGCCAAAATCCCAAATGCGATGCGTGTTAGACCTTGGTCCTTGTTTCAAGACGGGTAGTAGAAGATCGCCTGTCTGACATGGCCTGCGAACCACGACGTTGTCCGAAGACGCCGACACTTAGCCTTCGCTGACGATGCCGCGGGTCACCTCCTCAACTCATTCCTATCCGTCTATCAGAGAAATGGAGGCGGCCGACAAGCCGTCCCGTCTCGCAACAGAAAGCTTGGACGCTCCAAATAGGTCCAGACGTCTAACAACCATAACCCCCAGTGAAGGAGCAAGAGCACGTGCCGACGTTTTTGCGTCTGCAGATTTTGAAACTGCAGGCGCAGCCGCGTCTGCAGACGTCAGCCTGCAGGCCAGCCTGCTCGGGTATCCGTCATGTGGACAGAAAAGGGGGAAAACAAGGGTCGAACGTACGATGTAGCCCCGAGATGCCACCATGTGTGAGAGAATAGGCTATCCCAGGAGGTCACGGGGGGACGGAAAGTGGAAGCCCCAAATCTCCCGGACCTCGCCACTAAAGCGGCGGAAACAAAAAGCTGGTGATAACCCTCGCGCGAGGGTAACAGGAGCGCGCACGGCCTCGAATACAAACAGCAGGGAGGGTGGGAGGAAAAACATTTTTGTATAAGCACCTGCTTTGTAGGAAATACTTGAGGAGGCTGCTAGCTGCGAAACATCAAAGGAGGTATATGTGCTGTAGCCCACACGAAACACGGGTTAAGCTGGGTTTAGTGGCGGGGCGTAAGCGTTCAACAAAAAAGACCCACTTTGTAGTTGTATTGTTTTCTCCCCCTCTAGCCTCCTTCGAAGTAAGCACAAGGCAGCCCCTCGAGTATTTCCCCCGCCAGCCAGCAAAGGAACCTGAAGTTCGTTCGCAATGTCTAGTGGAATTCCCTCGATGAATCGCAAACCTCGGACATAACAACGAAGGGAACCCAGCAGGACACCGTGTCGACGTCTGGAGTGCAGGTTTGCACTAGCAAATGTGTCTGCCAGAAAACCTCGCCTCCGGCGATTCACAACACCGGCTTCTGAAATACACGAAACATTCCGGTGAATTTTGGCGTCGTGCGCAAATAGTCGCGAACTTGGCAAGTAGTGAAAGCGCCCATCAGAGACGACACTTCTCCACCACGAAACTCAGATTTTCTCGTGTCCGACAAATTCTAGCTGTCCCGTCGAAGTAAACTTTTGCTCCCCCCCCCCCAGAAAAAAACCCCGCAATAAATTATCCCCCATCTTTCGTTTGGTTGTCCACTCTTCCCATCTCCCTCCAGTTGCTTCCAGCCGAGACAGTCATCTCGTTCAATCCTTCAACGTTTTCGCTGCTCAGTCTTGCTGAGCCTTAACTCTCCCCCCTCTCTCTCGTGCGGGTGTCGGTCACAGGAGTCTTTTTGTGGCAAGCCAAAGAGTAAAAGAGCGAAAGAGTACGTACAGTAGTGAGTAGAGAAGAGAACGGGTGTGAAATAATGGAGGTAGGACAAACTACCAGACCAGCGGAGGCCACCGCAAAAAGATTTCTTACCTTTTTTCCTTGTCCCTAAAAACCAGCACCAATAACAACGACCCCCTCTCTCTCGTGCGCTGCTACAGACGGCTTACTTTCCTTCAGCACCACGACGTCCCCTTTTTTGCACCCGGCGACTTTTTTGAAAATCCCGGAAGCGAATTACTTTCACTCTAAGAGGCTCTGTCGCACTTTTGCTAGCACTGGTACGTGAATTTGTACCAGTTGAGTGGTACTATCAACCAGGATGAGCGATATGAGCTCGTGGGTATGATGTGATGGATGATAGATGATTGATGCAGAAGATTGGTGTATCAGATGGCTTGCTTTCTCTCAGTTTCACTGTGGGAATCGGACATCAAACCCAGAGCAGGACAACACAGTCAGTCTACCAGGAGGAGGGGGGTGTGTGCTACTCAAGAACCAAAACGAAAGTTCTGGAACGTAACTTTCACTTTTAAAACAGGCTCTCTGGCACTTTTGCTAGCACCGGTACGTGTGTTAGTACCAGGTGAGTGGTACCATCAACCAGGATGAGCGATGATGCGGAAGGGGGTGTCTCATCCTCCAGCACCGCGAAAATACCGGAAGCGAACTTTCACATTTCAAAAAAGTCTCTCTGGCACTTTTGCTAGCACTGGTACGTGTGTTAGTACCAGTCGAGTGGTACCATCAACCAGGATGAGCGATGTATGATGAGATAAGATGCAGAAGGGGGTGTCTCACCTCCAGCACCGCGAAAATACCGGAAGCGAACTTTGACATTTCAAAAAAGTCTCTCTGGCACTTTTGCACTGGAACGTGTATTCGTACCAGTATCAGGATGAACGACACGAGCTCGTAGGCATGATCTGGCAGGATGCAAAAGGGGGTGCACGGCGCAAGTGCTCTACATAAGCGCCAGCTTGAAAGCAAAACTCCGACGAAGCTGCCCGACAAAGAACCGAAGGGATCCCAAGTGCTGTAGATACCGAACACGTGTTGAACGGACGTCATGCGGGTCTCCCCCACAACAACACACGACAAGACACACAAACACATCGGGGGTAAGCGATGAACAAATCAGATTGTGTTTGCATTGATTTGCCTATATTCCCTCCCTTCTATGCGTCGAGTATTTCTGGCGAAAGTGCGAATCTGTGGCACGTTCTCCTCAGGGCTTACGCTCCACGTGTGGATTTCCACACGTTAATTCTTTTTGGATTTTGTACACCCACGTGTGGGTCCACAGGTACCACATGTGGATTTTGGTTTTGCAGGGGCACTAGGTGGTGGTCAAGGCCGCACAGCCAGGTGTCGCCAAGTCCAGTAGCTACCGGTAGCGACGCTATTTTTTTTTTTTTTTTTTTTTTTTTTTTTTTGCCGTCGCGCATGAGGAGAAACGTTTTTTTTTCCCTCGAACCTTCGCGCCCACATGTGGACCACACGTATATTCTATGAGGGCTGAAAACGGAGCGTAAGCCCTGGTTCTCCTGCTAAATCCTCCAAACTAAGGGGTGCGAACAGCCACAAGATAAGTGATTGCTTTTCTCGTGCTAACATACGCGTACCTTAAAGGAACCTTTACGACAATGGTCACCCGGAGACTATGAAACCCCGGATCCCGAAGTGAACTTGCACTCTAACAAAACCTTCGAAACATTCTATACCGACGAACCAAACCCATCGGAAGCTCAAGCGAACTTTAACCTAAAAACAGAAACCCTTTCGACGACGGTCACCCGGAGACTTCAAATCCCCGGATCCTCATGCCAACCTTTCCCCAAAAGAAAACAGTCTAAAGTTTTTTTTTTTTTTTTTTTAAAGCCGGTGTCGTGCAGGGGTGTATGTAAATCGGGCCCCGGACCCGGGTTTTTGAAAACGCAACTTTTTTTTCTAACGTTCATACAGGGATTTCTTTCTAACTTTCACTGCACACGCACTTTCTTTCTAGGTTTGGGTTGTGTGTAGTCGGAGAGGGCCTGTCAAGGAGACTGGCATCTGCGCCTGCGTACTCACAGAAACCAGCCACAGTCAGACAAAAGCGACTGACAATTCAACAGTAGTGCGCATCCCAGCAAGTGCGTCGGGTTCCTTCTGTCTTTCGAGTGTAACCCGAACTACAAGAAGGCAACTTTTGGAGATAACTGGTCACATGGTCACACATCCTAGGATGTGATCTGAAACGGTAACATACCCAGTTTCACTGGAGTGCCCGTTCCCGGCGAGCTACGAGGGAACGAACCTGTAAGAGTGCCAACGCTACTCTCTCTATAGCGTTCATATAAAAGGTGTCACGGGATAAGCCGGCAGCCGCTGCTTAGCGGCTTATCACGTGAGCGGCCCTGAGATTACCCCCTCAGGTGACACCACTTTATCTTTAGCCATACTTCAACGTTCTCGCATGAGCTCCAGAATGTTGTCAACCTGACCTGCACGTAGTGGCCATCCAGTTGTCACGAGCCACACCGCAACCACGAATCTGCAAACTACTACATACCCACTGGGCTATTCAGGTGCATCTAGTGTAGACGCGTACCTGCCGCGCGTGGATGGCTTCGTCACAATTGCCGGTTTCAAAAAGAATAGTTGAGCCGCAGCTCTCTTTGGCAAAAATACGTGGGAAAAAGAGCATGAAAAGGCGGAAGCCCTTAGTCCAGCGTTTGGGCAGAACACTGCCTCTGCGAGGGGTGGGGCTATTACGAAGCTATCAGCCTCCTCTGCCCCCAGACACACGACCGGACAAAGGCATGTGGAACTTAGCCACAAGCTACCAGCGTAACTTAGAGGTCCAGACCTGCTTCCAGGAGGGGAGGACCCCCTTTCCTATATTGGGCATGACCCCTTTTCCCGAACTGGGGGGGTCGGCGACGCGCACGCGTCCCCCCCCCCCCCTTCCCTCCCCCCCTCCCTACAGTTGCCTGTAGAAACGGAAAAAGGACTTCAGCACAATCAACCACACAGACTAACACCACACACACAGG
>JAPJBO010001581.1:0-2500 GCA_030068145.1 Diplonema papillatum | reverse complement strand
CACTCCATTCAACGCACTCTCCAAACGTGCCGTCTGCAACAGCTTCAATGAAGAAGGCGGCATCCGTCATGTTTGTTGTTGTGTATTTACTGTATCTCAGGCTCCCTGCGGGAATAAATAGCTACCGAGAGCAGAGATGATTAATCCTTGTTTTAGTGTACATACTAAATACCGAAAGGTTTCCTCGGCCCTCGACTCTTGTTTTTTTAGCCCGTTTCTGGAACAGCGCTCGCGGGACGGGCACTCCGCGGATGCCAAGATTAGGGTAAGGATAACCTCGCAGCGAAGCGAAAGGAGCTGCTTGGCGTTTTTGGGAAGGAGCGCAGGGCTCAGCTCCTTGTGTCCACTGCGACAGATCGTCGTCCGTTGAATGCCTCCGCAAAGTCGGCATTGCCCAAGCTGCCGCCCTCCGTAACTCCTTCGTGCCAGCCTGACCTGGCCAGCGGCAGTTGCGGAGTCGGTCGCTTGACACCGGGTGACCTGCCAGCCATGCAGGAGGGGGGGGGGGGGGGGGGGTCCCCCCCCCCCCCACCACCACCCGCACTTGTTACATGTTACGGGTTAGGCCAAATCTTAATAAACACCCTGCCCCCCCCCCCCCCCCCCCCCCCCCCAGGGTTGAAACTTCTTTTTGGGGTCCCGGCTTGTTTTAACACCTCCCCCCCCCCCCCCCCCCTAGGGCTAAGTTGGATGGAAACGCCGTTTCTTTTAGTTTTTTCGAAATAAGGAAACGGAAACGGAAACGTTTCCGTTTCTTTTAAAAGAAACGCCGGAAGGCTCATCATGCTGAGGGGTCCTATAAGATACCACTTCGCGGGTCCTTCTGTGTGTCCGTCGGGTGTCCGTTTCCAGCCAAATTTTGGCTTTCCTTTCAGAGGGCGGGATCACCTTCTTCTTTTGATCTACCAGCGGGCACTTCTCTTCCTCCGTCTTCTGGCGGGCTCTCTGACTCTTCAGGGCCCTTCCTGGGCTGTTCTTCGACTTGGCTCGGCCCCTTCTTGTGTGTCGTCGCGGTCTCGTTTGTGCAGAGCAGTCGCCGGTGCTCACCGCTTTCTTTCGTCGGCGATCTGACATGAGCAAATAGGTAACCACAAGCTATTGATGCAGAATGTCGTCACATGTGGATGTTTTCTGACACCAGATTCCACCCTTCTGTGTGCCTACCACTTCGTCTTCTGCTGCTTCCAACCCACGTTCTCATGTGAGTGGGGCTTGTTGTATCTGCCGTCCTCTTCTGCATTGTTGGTGGTTTCTTCCTGCCGTCGTTGTCTATGCTCCGACAACACCGCCCCTTCCGGTGACGGTTGCCACCCGTCGTCGTATGCAAGGTGCACTGTGGCAAGCGATGTTACGCACACGTTACTGCGTGGCCATCGCTTTTCTGGCGGGTTCAACATTGCCCCGGCATACGTGTGCTCTCAGCTTTCCTGCTGTACCGTGAAGCAGATGCACGTCGCGAGCAGAGCGGCTGGCGTGTGAAGCACTGTTTGCGCGGCACAATATACCATTTCGCATTTTGCGTGACGCTGCTTGAAAAGACCGTTCCTTGGATTATATTTTGCTGATTGCACTCCCTCTTTGTCTTACACCGCCGAAAGACCCCGGTCTTGTAGCCTGTGGCGCTGAACGATCGTATCTGTAGAGTCTATTATTGGAAGCGGATGTGCTTTCCCGATCGTCTTCAGCGCGTTGGCCAACAGCCTCGCATAACAGAGCATCGTCGCCACAACAGCCATTGGTGTAAAGAGCTGCAGACCTCAAAGTCAGCACAACCGGACGCGTGTGGTTGCGTCTGCTCCACGCGGTCGCAACTCTTATGCTTCTTTCCTCCCTCTTTTCGGAGCCTCCTTGTCCATGGTTTCCCGCTGGATTGCGGGGTCCGCCGTTCGGAACACATTTCCGGTCGGACCTTCAGCCAGTATACTAGTGGCATACCAGCCGTTTCTTTTGAAAAGAAACGGCGTTTCCATCCACCGCCAAAAAGAAGGAAACGGAAACGGAAACGGAAACGGAAACGTTTCCAACGTTTCCATCCTACATAGCCCTGGGGGGGGTCAAAAGCTGTCAAAATAGGTCATTTTTTTGGGAACCACATAGGGGCTCCTAAAAGGCAATAAAATTTGGTAAACCACCCCAGAACCGTATAGAAATGCCTAAAACATGCTTTTTGGCTGCTGAAGTGCCCCGAAAAGGCCTTTTTACGAGTGCCCAATTTTTGGACTCAGGGTGGACACCGTTTGGTACCGGTGTTCTTCTTTTTAGGTGACAACCCCAAAAATAGTGACAGCATGAACCGAAGAAGGAAAACAACACTGCCCAAACCTATGTATTTTTACTCAAAAGACTTTCCTGAGAGTTGGGGATGGTGGGGCTTCGTAGGAGGCATCGACAAGCGACTCAATGAGGTACGGCTTCGTAACGTGCCGCCCCCTCGAGTCCTTGACGTCAGCGCCAGCTTTCGTAGTGGCCTGTGTCGTGTAGCGTGCTACCGCAAGCTGCG
>JAPJBO010001580.1:0-37553 GCA_030068145.1 Diplonema papillatum | reverse complement strand
GCGACCTGACCTCGATTGCGCGTGCGAAGAGATTGTCGCCACAGATTCTTTTGCGTTCTAAACCAAAACTACAAGGCTCGACAACGTTCGATCGGGTCGGGGGGTGATTTAGCTCAGACATAGTGTTACTGATCGCTTGTTGTCTTCAACGAAACCACGCACTTCTTCCCCTTCCTGACCTCCGCTGCCGCTTGCCCTGGAGTTGCCACCGTAAAAAGAAGACAAGTCAGCGCGGCTTCGCGAGCGGTGGTGATGGTCCGCCTTCTGTGTCCGCGACTTAAAGGACCGAAGCACGGCGCAGACGGGGACCAGTGCGTTGAGCACATATCCATTCCAAACACGTCTTGCACTTTCCCTGGAGCTGCACGTGCACGTGCCCACTGTCTGTCACGGTGCTGCAGCGTCGAGGTGCATAGTGCAGACTTTAGCTACAGGTTCTTTGCCTTCTGACCTAAGGCTCTCGAGGTTACCGCGTGAAGATTCGGAGATTCGATTCGAGTGAGTGCATGCGACTGAAGCATGACGCAGTTCGATTCGAAGGAGGTAATCGCCTGGTGGCTAATGCGTCATGGTCATCGCCACAGATATTCTTCAAAGTATTGCTAGCCGCCGCTGACGACCAGGTGCGTTTGAAAAGGTAGTCACCTGAGTGGTTACGGCTGGGTTGAGGCAGACGAAACACGCGGATTCTTTGCATTCTTACCTCAGACAACCACGGCAGAGAAAGGCGAAGGAAGGGGAAAGACCAAATGTGCACCTAAACGGATAACGGGGACGGAGCCGAAGAGGCTGGAGCACGATACTCCACGAGATAACACAGCTATGCCAGGGCCATCGCCGCAGATGCATTGCGGCTCGTCAAAAGAAACTGCAGTGCCGCCAATGGACCGGCTCGGGACTCCCACCGTTCCCGCTTTTTTTTCACGACGCTCCCTTTTTTTTCTTGGACAGAACGGAAACAACAAGAAAAGCACACCGCCTTTTTTATCTTTGTAACAGTACAGTTGTACTGAAGAGAACATTTCGGGAACAACGGTTGCACACGACAGGGAAGGTCGAACGAAGCCAAGCGGGGGGAAAAGTGCTAAGACCGGAAAACCTTCCTCTCAAAGAAAAAGAACATTTTGTCACGTTTAACAGGCTCAGGTCTTCTCCCCGTGTGCTCTAGCAGAGAGAGGTCCACGCACGGGGAGAAAGAAAGCCACAGGGAGGGGAGGCTACGCCTCGATACGCAAGAAACCTAAACCACAATAAACGCTAGAAAATAACCCCGTTCCCGGAAATGTTCGTTTCTCCTCCTCTGTTTTTTTGTTTCCCCGTTCCCCAACCACAAGAAAAGCTGCTTCTGATTTGCCAACGAGTGAAAGACGTGCTGCTCCCCTTCCACTTTGCGCAAAGCTTTGTTTCCGTTGAAGAGACCGGAATGGGTTAAACACTGTGTGCGTGCGCGCGTCCGGGAATATAACCTCACGAAGCCCGAGTGGAAGAACTGAGAGAGAGAGAGAGAACACATCAAAACAAGTCAAAGGGTGCAAGTAGTCACGCCTTAGCAGTCCGAGGGCCTCTTCCCACCCACCTGTGTGTGTGTTCTCGTGGTCATCGCTACCGCGCTGACCTTTACCGAGAGAGAGAGGGGTGGGGTGATTTACTCTCGATCGACAACAATTGAAGGCAGCAACTGTACGAACCACAATGACAGCAGAATGTGCGTACCGATGTAGGTACTCGTGGCTCCGGCTCCAAACTCAGATGATGGCCGTGGACAGGGACAGCATGTGGTTGGGAATGCCGTTGTTTCTCGTTGCAGACAAGCGAGTGACACACCCGCTTTTGGGTGTACGTTTGCACGCGGTTTAGTCGTAGCACATCCGCTTTGCAGGTGTGGCTTGTCAACTCATCTTTAGTTTGGATTCGAAACGCAAGGGTTTTCGATGAAAATGGATGGTGGTCTGCGCTTCCTCAACACAACACACGAGCCCCTCAGTCAAAGAAGAGAAGGAAAAGCCCACAAGCGGCGGGAGGGGGGGAGCAAGCAGTCATGGCAGCCGCCAATGACAGCATCTCGATGGATCAGCTCGTGCGGAAAATCCGTGACGAGGAGGTGGCGTACCGAGCACAGCTGCCTGAGGTGCGGAAGCTCCTCGAAGAAGCCACCCGAAGGTCCTCCGCGTTGGTGAAGGAGGTGCAGGATTTGGAATCGAAGGTGTCGACTCTGGACAAAGAAACCGGCAGCCAACGTGAGAAGATCGGCAAGCGCAGAACAGGCAAGGGCACAGACACCGACGTGGAAGATGCAGCCAAGGAGCTGCGAAGGGGGATCGCGGAGGGAGTTCCTGTGTTCGTCCAGTCGATGTGCAAGTACAATGCAGAGGAGGCCAAGCGGACCGGCGGTTCGAAAGGGATCAAGAAGTTCTTCGGGAAGAAGTCTGAGAGTCAAAACCCAGACGACCCGCGGCTGCTCGACCTGACGCTCGACGTGCCCGCCGGCGCTACCGGCCCGTGCATGAACCCGGCGTCGGGGTTTTCCTTCATCCTCAACTGCCAAGAGCCCACCGCGTCCATCGAAGACATGGCCACCGAAGGCGGCCGTCTCGAACTCGTCTTCGCGCTGAGAAATCCCGACGAAGCCACGAATCAGCTGATCAACTCGGCGAAAAGGTATCCCCACGTTCTCCCGAGTTCTTCTTTCTCTCCCCAAAAAAGCCATCCCCGACCTTCTTCGTTCGTGGTGTCGGTCGCAGGAAGTGAGTGAAAAAGAGTGAAAGACTACGCACAGTGGTGAACAGAGAAAATAACGAGTGTACAAAAACGGAGGTAAACTACCATACCAACGGACCACCGCAAAATTTCTTGCCTGTTCCTTATCATCCAAAACCAGCACCAAGAACACACCCCAACTTTCTCCTTTGACGACGACCACGTGCACAGCACATGGTCGTCACGGAACTTCCATATGCTTGACCCTGAAGTCGTTTTGATGGAGTACTTCGCTGACTTCCAATGGTTTGTGGCCATTCAAGTGTACCGGACAGATCCCAGCCTTTGAGTATTGAATCAATAGCATTGATCAGTTGCTGCTCATCTGCCGGTGTTACTTATTTGCTAGACCTACCCCCGGAAGTGTTCCTGTACACGCGGAGAACGAGAATCCTTTGTTCACGGATCACTGCGGATCCTCCGCAGTTTCGCGCTCAAAAAGTGGCAAGACTCTAGCTAAGGGCGGACTATTTTTTATTTTTGGCTCGCGCTCGCGCGCGCCCGAATTTTTGCGAAACGTCGGAAAAAAAAAAAAAATTATTGGTAAATCTGGGTTTGGTGGCGGGCGTAGGCGTTCAACAAAATTTTCATTCCTCCACCAATTGCGAGCCGTCCGAAAAAAAAAAAAAAAAAAAAGAAATCCTCCTTGCCAAACAAACAAAGGTCGCAAGACACCAAACTGATCGTCCTTCGGGAACCGTCCTTTGGCGGTAACACAAAACTTTAAAAAACCGACCGCTTATTGTGTCCCGCGCTCCCAAAAAAAAAAAAAAAAAGGCAATGCCAAGCGACGGCGAAGTGCTGTTAATTGGGGACGACGAACTGCATGCAGCGTTGGAGAAAGTTTACTCACTGTGCGGCGAGGTTAGCGAAGTGAAGAAGGTCATGGAGAGCATCGGGCAGGTTGCGCGGGTGTCGAAGGTGCGCAGTGCGGGCGGGTACTACAAGGGTAATGTAGTCAAGCTGCTGGAGATGGAGGGCGAATGTGACTTGCTCCAGCTGACGAGAGCCGCCGCGGAGCACCGATTCTCGATCAACCCAGCGGCGTGGATCATCACCCCCCCTCAGGGGATTGAACTCGAAGCTTTTCAGAGGCGCACCGCCAGAGACGACCCCTTTTCCAACCCCCCTTCTGACTTAATAGAGGCAATGGAGAAGGTCGGCATGAAGGCGTCGATACTGCGCTACTCGGCCACGGGGTATCGTGTATACGCCGACCGGGAGTCGGAGGGGCTGATTGGCGCCTTCGCTGAGAGGTTGGACGCCGCTGGCATTGCGGTCAAAAGGGATGGAGTGTTCGTGAAGTCGAAAGAGCAGGCGGCAAGGGACAGGGAGGCATACAGGGAACGGCAAAGGGAGGAGTACGGGGTTGTTGGCCTCAGCAGGACGCTGGCGGACTACGAGGTGCAGTTGGCTCTGAACCACGCAGGGGTGACAGCTGACGTCGAACTGGTTCCCGCGTACGGGCTGACGAGGACGACAACGACATTTGTGGTGAAGGGATTGGACGACGAGGAGGAGGCGCTTTTACAAAGTCTGCAGATCAAGATCGGTGGCAGGGACATACGTTTTGGAAGGCTCGGGGTGATGGTGGGTGCTGGAGCCGAGTCCGTGCAGTCCCCCGGAACGTATGCCCAAGCAGCAAGTCGCAGCGAGGCCAGCTCAGCGGGAGAAGAAGCCGACGAGGGACTCCTGGGCGGGAAGGGACAGGAAAGCAGGCCCCTGGGAGTGAATGGAAAGAGCAACGACAAAGCGGCTTCGAAAGGGCGTGGAGCTGGAAAGATGGGCAAGGGAGAGAAAGCAAAGGGAGGCGGGAGGTCGGCTGCTGTGGAGTACACGGTGGGCGCGAAGCGGAGCCTGGCGCGAGAGGGCGAGGGGTCATTGTCCCCGCCGGCGAAGAGTAAGCCCGGGGAGCGGGGGGGGGAAGGCGGGATGGAGACATCTCCGCCGGGAACCCCCCGTCCTAGGGTCGACCCCGAGGACGGCTCATATTAGCCACGGTGAACGAGTCAGTGACAAGCAACCCCAACAACTGCTTATCAGCCGCATCAGTCAATCCCTCCCTTTCCATACCTCCCGAATCATCAGTCAGTTCCTCCCAAACACACCCGATATCAGCTTCAACCAACTCCTTCCGACCGCAAGAAGCGCACCCGCCGCTAGTCATTCCGCCCCTGAGAGCCCGCCGTTTCCTCCCTCTCGACAGGCACTTGATCCTCCTGTCGTGTAATGCCTCCTGTAAGATGTGTTTAGAGAGATTTTTCTCACGCTTGCCGGCTGCCGATGTCCTGGCGGTGAACGAGATTGGCCGCGAGCCCACGATCTTCCGCGAATACGCAACCCGTGCCGGATGGACTGTCGTGGTGGTGGGCACTTGCCCCTACGCGGACGGGCACCCCCTGGCCCGGACGGCGATACTGATCAAGAAGCAATCCCTGATTACAGTATCTCAGTGCTACACCGGTTACGGTGCGTGCAGCGCAGACCTGCAGGTGGCGGGCGAGACACTAAGGGTAGTGAGTGTGTACGTCCCTTGCCACAAACGCGATTCCCTGACCGACCGACTCGGAGACTGGATAGCGCAGCGGGCGCGGGACTGCATGACCGACTTCGCGGTTGTCGGCGACTTTAACCCACGAACTACGCCCCAGGTGGAGCGCCGCATGCGGAGGGAGAATCTGCAGGAATTGGTGCGGTCGCGAACAACTTTTTCGAGGTCGAACGCCACGTCGTCGCTGGACAGAGCTTTCGTGCCGAGAAGGTCTCGATGGAGCTTGAGCAGCATTCGATTCACCGGAGGAAGCGACCATGCTGTTCTGTCCCTACGCTTCGACAAGAGCCTGAAGAGGCCTCCGGCCATGGTGTACCCCACAAAGCGCCAAACCCTCGACCAAGCGACCTTTTCCCAGATGCTCGACGCCCTCGATGAAACGGGTGCTCGCCCACCCCCTCGACCCAGAAGCACGAAGGTGGCGAGGCTGCAGGATGCCCTATATCGTCGAATTATACTCCGAAGCAGCGCCGGCGCACAACTGAAGTCGACCCTAAATGCAGAGATTCGGTCGATCCGAAAGAAATTGGACGCGGCCGGGCAACACCACAAGTCTCCAAACCTGTCATCACCTTATCAGCCACCGATGCTGGAGAATCCCGCCGTCTTTACGGCGTTCCTCCGGAACAAATACCAATCTGACGCCCTACACCCACCGATAATCCTGCCCCGCGACGCCGTACCGATTGCGTTGTCGGCCGAAGACGTCAGCGCGGCGATAGCTGTCATCCGGTCCACTGCTCGAACAGCTGACTTCTCACCGAAGTTTTTAAAAACAATGTCAGAGAGAACTCTTGAGTCAACGACAGCTGAGCTCAACAGATGGACTCGTGAGGGCGTACCGGCGCGACAGCGAGTGTCTTGGATTTTCTTATTCTGGAAGGGGAAGGCGATGCGAACGTCGGATCCGAGGGGGTACCGGCCAATTGCAATAATGCCTCTCTTTGCAAAACTGCAGCACTCGGCATTGTATCTGAAAATGAAACCGTTGGTACAGTCATTGGTCCTGATGCACGAGTTCCAGTTCGGATGCGGTAGGCAAAGCGGGGCGGCGCAGGTGGTCCTCCATGCACGGGAGTGGCTGGAATCAGAGATGGGTTCTGAGGAAGACGACGAGCGCTTGCTGCTCCTGGTAGACGTCCGGGCCGCCTTCGACTCGATTCCGCACGGAAGGCTGATACAGACAGTAGAGAGGCTGCTTGGCCCCGAATGGGCGAAGACAGTAGCAAGGGTAATCGAGGGCCAGGAGGTGACGATTGTTCACTACGACGGGTTTACCCCGCCGGTCGGCTTGGGGCGAGGCGTACTCCAAGGCTCACCCCTCAGCGTACTCCTCTTCGTACTGTACACCTGCGAGCCCCCCCCGAGGGAAGAGACCCGGGCGTACGTCGATGATCTGGTGGCCCGAACAACAAGGTCACGCCTCCCAGCTACTTTTGGGGCGCTCCAATCGTGGTCGGCGTCGAAAGGGTTGGAGCTGGCTGAAGACAAGATCCTTGTAGTGGCGAAGACTCCCTTCGTGTGGAGCACTGAACCTCACCGCGAGACCGTGAACCGCGCAAAACTGCTGGGTGCCTGCCTGCACGCGGACAGACGAACGAGTGGGTGCGAGAATGACGCGAAGAACTTGGAAAGGCTGGCACGCCTGGTAGACTTCACCAACTCCCACGTCTACCGCTCGACAAGACGTAAGTGTGCCTTCTTCCGCAGCCACGTACTGCCCACCCTGTCCATGCACTGCCTATCCTCCTGCTTCGACCCAAGAGCACCCAAGCTGGTAGCTTCTCACGCAAGTCTCTTCCCGAAGCATCGCCACAGTAGAGGGATTAAGGAATTTGCATGGTGCAAGGACGGCTTCGCGTGCCCGAACGTGGAACATTACGCGGCACTTCAACGAACGCGGGCGTACCTGGCTCACCGACCCAACGAAGAAAGGGACGCCCTCCCTGTAGCAGGCTTCCGTCGAAGGCCCCCCCGACAAACAGCCGTGGGAGAGGACATACTCTCGCAGATCGACGTGATGCTGGGCCGGGAATTCTTGTTGACGCATGATGTTGTGGTGGCGAGCGATGGGGGTTTTCTCGAGGACGAATCGCGCGGGTCCGCCGGAGTCAATTTCGGAACGATGTCCTTCGGCTGCCTGCTAAGCGGAACCGTGACCTCGAGCACGGAGACCGAACTGGCGGCAATGATGCTGTTGGCAACCGTGCTGAGACGGTGGGATGTCGCCCCCGAGAGGGTTTCGTGGTACAGCGACAGCGAAGCGGCCATCCTGCGAATCCGCCGAAAGGAGCCCGGTGACCCCGTGGCAGGCGTGGTCGGCGAGTATGTGCAGTGCCTCCGATGGGGTAAGGGACACGCCGACAACACCGACATCAACGGCGCAGATGAGGCGGCGACGCGGGCCCTCCAGGAGAGACTTCCGGTTCTGGACGTTGAGCTCCTGTATCGGAAGAACGGGGTAGGAGCTGTTTGCTGTTACGCCGCAGAGGACTTCCCGCAGCTGGAGAGCCCCATTCGGTACGTGAAGCGCGTGTGGCAGTACAGCCGGACAAAGACGGCGACGAGGAGCATACGGGAACTTGCGTCGGCGGAGACAACGAAGGGGAGTACGCTCCGCTCCCTCGAAGCACTGCCCGGCGCCGTGGACCTCTTGCAAGCGATTATCCGGCGAGCGGTGATGCCGCGAGCCACCCGGATCGCCTGCAAGCGGTGCGCGGCGCTGGCCAACGCGCAACACGTCCTGCTCGCAGATGATGCGACGCACAACGAAGTGTCCGACATCCGTCACGCATACCCCACCGACCCGCCACAACTGAAGGGACTGCTCGCGGACTTTGCAAAGAAACGAAGAGACACGATCCGGCACGTGGCGAAACGCGTGAAGGTCCTGTGCGACGACCCGTTAGCGGCACGGTGGTCCTCGCTAGTTTTGAGATATCTCGAGTAAATCAGCACTGCGTCTTGTGTGGGGGGCAACGGAAGAGGAAGAAGTGGAAAGAGAAGGGATCGGAGCGGTAGGGAAAAGGGAGAGTGAATGACTAACGATATCAACGGAAGGAGAAAAAAAAAAAAAAAAAAAAAAACGCTAACCCAAACAACTTCCGCCGGAAGAGAAACCTCGCCTAAAGAAATCAACTGCCTTCGGGTAGGCTAGTCTGACACTAGTTGTCGTCGGGAAAAAAAAAAAAAATGGTGTAATTACCTTATATCCCTAGGGTTGAAAAAGTTTTCCCTTATATCCCTAATTAGGGATATAAGGGAATGGCATTAGGGATATAAGAGAAACTCTCTAGGGATATAAGAGAAAAGAAGTCCTGAGTAAAATTGAGTACAATTGGGCTGAATTTGGGTCAAAAGCTCTACACCACAGGGATACTCTGCTGTTCTGCGTCCACTGTCATTGCGGTGAACAAGATGCCCCATATGTTAGGTGTGGTCCATCAACAGACACGAGAGGGACTTTTTTGCAGCATGCACCAGAGCTGCGAATGACACGAGCAAACTCGAATACGCCATCAGTTTCCTTCACACCAACAACACTGCCTTCGTCATGCTCTAGCACATGGGCTGAATGATGAGCGGAGCTTCGAGAGAGCCGTTCCTGCGTCAGGACCTAACTCGTCGAAGACCCTGCCAAGCAATCTTCTTTGTGACTCTCATTGCACTGGGTGCGAAGAAGGGGGACCAGAGCCTTCGTTGTGGTCTGTGGGTTTGCCGCCACATGGGATCGAATCTGGCGAGACACAACCTCAGTTTGCATCCTGCCGCACTCCGTCTCACGCGTGTCTTCAGGAACACGCATCTGGCGTGTCATCCGCCGTGTCAAACGTGTGGGTGTCGTGCCTGGAACAGGCTTTGGGGCTGGAGCATTTGCCTGCGGAGAGACGTGCGAAGAGATAACAGCGCCGTCGGCGATGCAGATTATCGCCACAGATTCTTTGCATTCTAACCCAACAAATTCGGCGGACTTGCTTCTTTCGGCAGGTAGTGGATGCAAATATGTTGCACAGTGTCGCCAGTAGCACTCCTGGTACTTCCTGTAGTGCAGAAACGACGTTGGACACACCTGTCACTGCCGCATGTGCCAACAAGGTTCAGGGCATTGTCAGAATCAACTAGGGCATCAGGTGGCTGATTGCAACTAGTATAGCCAGTGCAGACATGTTTTCTTCGTTTGTATTCTTCCTATAGTGTGCTTATGCGTGGTTCCGTGGGTAGGTCTGATCCTCCTTGAAACCCATTGCCGCCATGCCATTCCTTCATAGCTGAAACTCCGGCTACTTGACGATGCCAGGGGTGCGGTATGGCTTCTTCCCATTCGCAGCCGCCTTCTGCAGTTTCAAAAAAATGGGCAAAAAAAAACACGAAGAACACGTGGGCAGAACAGTGAGACAAAACATTCTCTTATATCCCTAATGTTTTCTCTTATATCCCTAATGTGTTCTCTTATATCCCTAAGGTTTTCTCTTATATCCCTAATAGGTTCTCGTACATCCCTAGTTGTTTTCTCTTATATCCCTAGCTATTTTCCCTTATATCCCTAGTTAGGGATAAAAGGGAAAATAGCTAGGGATATAGGAGAAAGTCGAAAATACCTTAGGGCTAAAGAAGAAACGCTTACGCCCCGCCACTAAACCCAGATTCACCTGTGTTTCGTGTGGGCTACAGCACATTTACCTCCTTTGATCTTTGCAACTGGCAGCCTCCTCAAGTATTTCCTACAAAGCAGGTGCTTATACAAAAATACTCGACGTAACTGCTTCGACTCCGAGTGAAAGGGGGGAAATATAGAGGTAAGGGGCAAATACAATACAAACACAATCTGATTTGTTCTTCTCTTACACCACCGTGTGTTGTTTTCTCACTCAGGACTTTGACCTGTTGTGTTTGTGTGATTTGTCGTGTAGGGGTAGACCCGCATGACCTCACGTCCGTTCAACACGTGGTTCGGTAGTTACAGCACTTGGGATCCCTTCTGTTCTTTGTCGGGCAGCATCGTCGAGCATTTCCTTTCAAGCTGGCGCTCATGTAAAAAAAAAAAATAGTTGGGAAAAAAAGATAGTTTGTGCAGGGTAGCTCGGACGACTCCGCCACTTCTGGGTCACCTGGACCACTTCGGGCACTCGGAAATATTTGAGTCATCTCGGACGCAAAAGTCCCCGCCTGGGAATACCTGCAAACTGCAGACACGACTCCAATGGCGGCCAATACCAGGTGCCCAGCCAAAAAAAGATCTCAACCATAGTTGGGGCAGTCCTACTGGGGGGGGGGGGGGGGTCAAATACAATAGGTATAATATTGTATTTGTTGGGGGAGCCTAGAGAAAACCGGGGTTTCAAAAGTCTGGGTGCTGAAAGTCTGGCACAGGCACTTGGGGGTCAACAATGGAGGAAATTTGGCAAACACTTTGCGGGACGGAAAGAGCTATCCCCGGCATGTATCGGCACCTTTTCTACACTCGATATGGCCTAAAATCTGGCCCCCAGATGGCACTTCTAACTTTGGAAGAACCACTCCGCCAGGAATCGAACCAGCACCCTCAGCACCACATGTGGGTGTGGGAACCGCTGGACCACGTGCTAACTAGGGAGGATGTAGGTACTGCAACGAGTGGGACTGGGATGTCGAGACCCCTGGAGCAGGAGATGGAGGAAGATGGGGATGCGGAAGTACAGAAGCAGGAGGAGGGGGAAAAGGAAAAAGCGGCGCCAGCCAGGGTGGTGGAGCGGAAGGCGGGGTCTGGGGGAAAGGGGCACTGTGGGAAGGGGAATGGCGCAGGGGAAGGGAGAGGGTGTGTAGGAGCAAAGCCGACGTCTGACGTTGAAATGCGAACTGAATCAACCCCGATGAAGAGGCCGCGCGAACTGGCGACAGGCGCCACGCCGCCACCAAAGGCGCAGGCAGGGGAAGGCAGCTATTAGCGAGCGCCTTAGACCCGCCACGACCGACTGCAAACAACAGCTCAACCAGTGTTGCTCCTATCAACTCGAACCACGAATTTCTTCTACCTTACCTTCCGCAACCAAGCGTCATGATCCCTACCTCGCCTGAGAGGCGACTTACTCTAGTGTCCTGCAATGCCTCCTCCAAGATGTGCCTGGAGCGTTTCTTCCGTCTCCTCCCCTCCGCCGACATTCTGACGGTGAATGAGATTGGCCGTGAGCCCACAATATTTAGAGAGTATGCCTCGCGTGCCGGATGGCGCACGGTTGTCATCGGAACCTGTCCGTATGCACATGAAAAGCCCATTGCCAGAACCGCGGTCCTCATACCCAACCAAACACCGTTGACGGCAGACTGGTGCGTGTCCGGATTTGGCGCTTGCAGTGCTGACCTACACTTGGCTGACGCGACGTTACGGGTGGTCAGCGTATACGTCCCGTGTAACAAGCGGGATCGTATGACCTTCCGTCTAGGCGAGTGGGTAGCCGGCCGCGCAAGGCAGTGCGCTTCTGATTACGTTGTTGTCGGGGATTTCAATCCCAGGACGACCCCGATGGTCGAGGCGAGGATGCGTACGGAGCCTGCCCGAGAACTTGTGCGGATGAGAACTACCTTCTCGAGGTCTAATGCAACCTCGTCGCTGGACCGGGCGTTCGTACCTCCGAATTCTCGCTGGAGCTTATCGGCAGTCAAGTTCTGTACTTTATTGGTGGCTTGCCGTGGCTACCCTTGAAGGAAAGCGGCTCCGGGTTCTGCCCGGAAACACCTTGGGTGGAAAGAAGCGGGAGGGAGTTTGATCACATCAGAGAGTAAGAAAGAACGCAAGGGAGAGAGGGCGAAAACCGTCTGTAGGGTGGCGGGCTTGCCTCGTTCATCTTCGACGATGGGAGACGTCGACGCACTGCTTGACCGGGCATCATGCTTGGCTGAGAAAGGCGTCGACGAGAAGGTGAGGCAGCAGCTGGTGAGGATGATGAACCTCGTTCTCACCCTGATGGAAGCCGCGCACTCCGGGGCGCCGCCCGCAGCCGAAGCAAGGAAACCCGGCCCGACGGTCACAAACGCACAGCCCCCGCCGCCGGACCGGACCCGGCCGGCGGTCGCAAGCGCACAGCCTCCGCCGCCGGACCGGACCCGGCCGGCGGTCGCATGCGCACCCCCGCTGCCGGACCGGACCCGGCCGGAGAAGACTCGGTCCTCTGCGTCTGCAGAGCAACCGGACCCACCGGCGAACAACACCTGGGCGCAGAAAGTGCGCGATGCAGCGGCGGGGCAACCGAACACGCCCAAAGGGAGCACGTGGGCCGAAAAGACCCGTCGCACTCGACCGAAGGCCGTCATGGTACTCGATGGCTGGGGAGTGCCAAAGGTCGAGTCAGGTGTCGAGATGGGGAACAAGAAGGGCGGCGTTCTTGTTGCCGCGAACACCGAGGATGCGGAGTACGCATGGGGGGCTGCCCTGGACCTCATCGGGGTCTGTCCGGGCGCCAAGGTAGCCGTCGTGTGCACCGTACCGTGGGCGGAGTCGGCGAGGCACCTGGTGGTGCTTTCTAACGGGAACCACCAGGACGTGTGGGCAAAGTACTGCAACGTCACCCCGCCGACGGTATCGTGCAAGACGGTCGCCCCCGGGCAGCCGACGACTCAGGTGTGCCTATTCCAGGTACGTGCCGCCTATGTCCACGCCACTACGTGGGAGACGGCGATGAAGGCTGGCCAGTCGGTCAGGATCATGGCGAAGAAGGCGGCGGAAGCCGAAGGTCTGCGCATGGACTGGTCGTCGGTGTTTACGAAGGTGCACCGACGACAGGGCGTGTGTGAGGTGAGCGTCCGCGTCCCAGTCGAAGACGTGCCGAAGCTGCTTCGGAGCTCCGGGAAGGCCGGCACTTTCTGGAAGGCCATGTCGTTTGTCAACGGAACGGACACGCTGCCGGCGGTGTGGGTGAGCGACTGCGCCCTCGAGGAAGCGCGCCAGATAGCTGCCAGGACACCGAACACATTCGGTGTGATCGGCGGCGCGAAAACCGGCGTCTTCGGCATACGAACGACCCCGGAGCACGTCGCCGCCACGGAATCGGCGGTCGGGAAGAAGCTGTCGAAGCGCCAGCGTCGGGGTGACAAGTACATCGTCACCACGGCGTGTCCGGCGGAGCACCCGTCCGACCTCCTCGCCGCCTGCGCAGCAGCCGAATGGAAAGTGGAGCCAGTCGGTTCGTTCAAACGGCGAGGGGATACTGTGTGCGTGGTCATTGCCGACCAGGGACCTCCGGCACCAGTGCTCTACCGCCTTGATCGGGCGTCAATCTCGATCAGGAAATACGACCGTTCCATCGATGCGAGGCAACGGAAGGGGTTCACCACGCAGTGCCAGCGGGTGAAAATTAATCTCCCTCGTGAGTTCCTCGCGAGCCTCCAAGAACGCCCAGAACCCGTTCCGGGACAGAAGCGGAGCCGCGCCAGCGATGAGACGACGACCCAGGACAAGGTGGCGCGGCTCGACACCGCTGACAATATGGCTACCGACTGCCGGCACGCCAACTGGCAGGAGTCATACGAAAACGATAAGGCGTTCCTATGCGAAGTCTGCTGCAAGCGTATGCAAGTAGGACAGGCGAGGCGTCAATGTGCACACGGCCCCTGTGAGGCGGTGGTTTGCCATGCGTGCTGGGCTAAACTGCAAGACGCCCCCCCAACACCGCCCTCGCCTGCGCAGGCGCCCGCCGTCGACCCCGCGGACTCAAAATGGTGAACCCTCAATTATACCACGCGTCATACGCGTCACACAATCTTACCCACACTACATCTTCTGGGTCCGGCCCTCGCCTACCACCCTTGCGTGTAGTTACGATCAACGTAACCTCGTTGTTGAAGAACGTGCTCCTCCTTTGCGGCATTGTGGCGGACATCATCTGCTTGCAGGAGACGAAGCTGACGAGCACCGGGCAGAAGAAAATCCGGATGGCCCTGAAGGAGTGTGCTGCTCTCGACGTCTGGCAGCCTTTCTTTGGTTCCTGTTGCGAAGGGCGTAAATGTGGCAACGACGTTCCATCCCAGATAACCGGGGGGAGCGCCGGTGTAGCAATCCTTGTGAGGAAAGGCCTGCCGGCATGCGTGGTTAGCCCGTTCGATGTCGTTGAAGAGCGGGCCTACGAGGCAGCTCGCTTCCTCCACGTACGTGTCGCGACCGGAAGCGGCAAGGGTGCGCTCCATGTGGTTTCGTTGTACGGACATTGCGGCCACTCGGCTCGGATTGAACGTGAGAAGCTGGTCGAGGGGGTTCTCTGGGGCATGCGCCGGCGCCTGGGCGCGGTACCGATTGTAGTTGCAGGTGACCTGAACACAGACCCTCTGAACTCTCCTGCCCTACGCTTCGCACTGCGAAACGGGTGGACTGACTGTGCCGAGCTTCACGCGAAGTCCCTGAACAGGCCTCCGGAGCACACCTGCTACCACGGGGAGCCGTCACGCATTGACCTTGTGCTTACCAACGAAATCGCCTCTTCCGCTCTTGGAAACGTAGAAACCTTCGAGGCCGGGTTCCCGACGCATAAGGCGATTCGAGCTGTCTTCCACCTCACCGCTTTCCAGCAACTTAACGCGGTGTTCCGCTTCCCCCGCGCCATCCCTGGGTCCGGTCTGACTGACCGAACCGACACCGCAGCCCTCAAAGCTGTAGTCGCGAAATACCGACTCGCCGACCCGTGCCCCCGCGGACTAGAAGGCAGCCAGAGGGTGGATTTTCTCTGGCTGCGTATCTCGCGGGCGGCGGAGGATTATCTGCTCCAGAAGTCCAAGATTGAGGGTAACCTGGCGGCCTACCGCGGGCGAGGAGAGCGGCGGAGGCTGAGCACCCAGCGCGTGTCCGCGAGGCCGTCCCCGGAAGGTGCGGGGGCCGACACCGCACCTCTGAAGAGAGCCAGGTGTCTTCTCGGGCGCATGCGGGAGTACTCGGCCGCACGAGCCAAATGGGAAGATATGTCCAGCGCCCCGTGCCCGTTGTCGCTCCTGCTCAAAGGGCAGTGGGACAAAATACGGTCGTTTCAAAGCTTCATCCTCCAGCGTACGGACGGGAAATGTGCTTTGCCACTGGTACCGCCATCGGCGAAGGCCGCGCGGGGCCTATCACACACTATCTCGGACGTGTGCCAGAGCCTGGCCCAGACTACGTTAAATTCGAGGTACCTGGAAATCGCAAGGTGTCAGCGCGAGCTCCGTAACCCTCTGGGTAAAGAGTCGTTTGCTTGGGTGAAGAAGGAGGCGCCGCCGACATTCTATTTTACGAACGGTCGCGACGGGCGACTCACGGCGAACTTGGTGGAAGTTGATGCGACGGTAAGGAGGAAGTGGGACCCCGTGCTACGCATGTATGCCGGGAAGAAGGAACCCGAGTTCGCCCCCTTCCTGCGAGAATATGGTGACTTTATTGCGCAACACCCGTGCCAACTGGGCCCGATCACGGCCGACCGCCTACGGTCGGTAGCGAGGAAGAAAGGTGTGCAATCGTCATGCGGCGTGGACGGCTGGCGCATGCGAGAAGTTGCGGCCCTGCCGGACACAATCCTAGAAGGGTTTGCTGCAGTACTGAACGAAGTCGAGGAGACGGGCCTATGGCCCGACGGGGTTCTTGACGCGCTAGTCACCCTGATTCCCAAGGGAGAGGGAGATGACCCCCTGAAGCTGCGGCCCATCACCGTCTCCAGCGTCGTTTATCGTCTTTGGGCTAGTGTGCGTCTGCAGGAGGTTCTTGTCTGGCAAGAGCAGTGGATACACGAGTCCCAACATGGCTTCCGGAAAGGCCACTCCTGCGACGACGTCATCATGGACATCGCGCTGTCGATAGAGGAATCCCTTATCAACGGAACGCCGCTACATGGGATCGCGCTCGACTTTGCGAAATGTTTTGACCGCGTCCCGCAAGGTTTGGTACTCGACCTAGTTGAGGCTCTGGGGCTGCATGAGCGTGTGCTGGCGCCTCTGCGCCACGTCTATAAGTACCTCAGACGTCGTTTCAGGTACCCTCTGGGAGTGGGCGATGAATTCAAGGTCACGAACGGCATCCTCCAAGGCTGCCCTATCTCCGTGGTCCTGATCAACGCCCTTCTGTCCGTGCTCTCGAAAGCCCTGGTCAGCCGGGCACGAGTGAGTCCGAAGTCCTTTGCTGATGACTTGTACCTTCTCTCGCGACTCGCGAAGCTGCTCCAGGAAGGAATAGATGTCACCGCGATATTTGGGAATCTGACCGGCCTCGCTCTCAACGAAGGCAAGTGTGCCGCCTTCTCGACGTCGAAAAAAGGCCCCCGTCTCGAGGTTGGAGGCAAGGCGATGAAATCGGTGAAGACCGTTAAGGTTCTGGGCGTTCCCCTGGGCACAGAAGGGCCTGTGGACAACGGTAGGTCTGACGCGACCGTGGAAGCCGCAGCCAGGCTAGAAGCGTCGCCACTGAAGCCGCGCACCAAGTTCCGCGTCATGCAGACGATCGCGGCATCCGCCCACTACGGCGCGGCCTACTGCGCCAACTCGGCCGGGGGCTTTGCGAACAACTCCGTTCTTCGCACGGCTCTCTCCGCCTGCTTGATTCCTCGCTCAAATCGGGCGAAGAGCCCCCTCGCGACACTTACCCTCGTTGCGAAGGCGCACTTGTGCGATCCGGCATGCGCCTCCGGGTACAGCTCACTCCGCACCGCCGCGAAGCAATACCAGAAGGAGAGATTTCGGCTGCGAATGGATGCCCTCCTTGTATCCGGGGCTGACGCCTCCTTAAAGGGCCCCGTCGGGCTGATATCCAATCTCCTTCGGGAGATACGTTTCCTGCCGGCGAAGCGGCACAGTTTCGAGCTGCTATCGTTCGAAGGTGCGACCGTGCCCTTCTCCGGGAAGGAGGCACTGCACTTCGTCCGTGAGGGCCTGCGTCTTCGAGCGTGGCGCTACCTGACGACACAAAGGCAAGGCTATTCGGGTATCGAGAGGGGGGTGGATGTGCGCCTGTTGAACAGACTGTGGCAGAACCGCGCGACGGGGGACAGGCTCAGCTTTGCAATCCGCAAATGCATCGCAGGAGCGGTGTACTCTCGCGAGTGGTGCAACAGAAGATGGGGAACGGGTGACGGCGTATGCGAGTTCTGCGACGGTGGGACTCCGGGGACCCTGCTACACTATTTCTGGGAATGCCCGGGACCAGGGGGCAGGTGGGTCAATCTACACTGCCGACTCGACGTCGCAGGAGTGGCGGCACAGAATATGCCCCTATGCCTGAGCACACGGGGGATTCCCCCCATCGGAACCCCGCCGGTACTCGTGGAGAGGGTCCAGAAGCTGATCGGGACCATCTCCATCGAGATGGCGCAAGCGCAGCACAATATCGCGACGACGCGCCCCTGGGAGCTTGCCTCCGCCGCGGCAGGGAGATATGACGTTGAGCTGGCAAGGGACAGCCGTGAGCTCCTCACGAAGCAGATTGGGACGCGCTTCGCGGCGTCGCTAGTCTACTGGCTAAGGAATCTACGTTGGGTCAACACCCCCCCTCTCCCTACGACCGGCGTGGAACTCGCTTTGGATTTTGAGGCCTACACGCGATCCAAGCTGCCTGGGGAAACGTTTGCCGAAAAAGGGTTGCAGATAGGATATCTAGCACGAGCCATCAACGACCTAAGCTTTGCTGACACGGGGGCCTCAGCCTTCCCCGGGAAGTGGAGACAGGGTGTATGCTCTTTACGCTGCCTGGGTGCGCCGGCAATGCCGGGATTCTCACACCGTCCACGTTTTGCAGCTGGACGGAGGACAGAGCTGATGTTAAACGGCATAGAAGCAGTATGCTCCAAAGACAGGTGGAACGACGCCAAACCCGTGTACCCTCAGGACGTAGCTTTCGCTAATTGGAAGCTGAAGTTTCCCATCAAGGTGTTTGCCGCCGCCGTAGGCCGCGCAGTCGCGAGGAAGAAGAGGGCCCGCAGCGCTACAAGGCGGCGATCCCCCGCGAGACGAGCTCACCCGCCGGCCAGAGCGCCCGCTGCAGCACCAACTCCGGTGCTACCACTCACTGTAGCAGAGCCGCGACCTGCGGCGCGCCTCCGGAGCGACTTACGCCCGCCGTAGCAGTGCGAAGAGAAGTGAGGAGACCGGAAACTCCCCGGAGAGATGGTCCCTGCACTCTAACTCGTCTCTCTCTCTCTCTCTCTCTCAAGTTTACTGGAAGCAGCGATCACGCCGCCGTTGTTCTGGTTCACGACAGAACCCTAAGTGGGGCCCCCAGGATGGTCTACCCGTGCAGGGGACAACGGCTACGCCAGACGACCTACGCTCAGCTGATTGAAGGCTTCAATCGGGCTGCTGATCAACCGCCTCCGCGCCCGAGAAACACGAAGGTTGCGCGTCTCCAGACCGCCCTCCACGAACGTCTCATCCGGCGACACTTAGCCAGGCCAGAGCAACGGGCCCCCGTTAATGCCGAGATTCGTTCGATACGTCGCAAGCTTGACCTACTAACCGCAACTAAGGGGTCCGCGCACCTCGCGCGACATCGAGCACCCTACCAGCCCCCTGTAATTGAACATCCGGAGATCTTCTCCCAGTTCCTGCAAGCGAAGTACGACTCGGAATCCGACGCTGTGCAACGCCCGTTACGTCCGTATCGTGGAGTGACACTCCGACCCGAAGAGGTAGAAGATGCAATAAGCTGCATGCGACCGACAGCTAGAACGGCCGATTACTCGCCAAAATTTCTGAGAGTAATGGAAAAAGAAGCAATCGAAGCGACGACGGCTGAGTTGAACCTGTGGTTGCAGGAGGGCCTCCCTCTGCGGCAGCGTGTTTCGTGGATCTTTCTCTTTTGGAAAGGGAAGCCGCTCCAACGGTCCAACCCCCGCGGATATAGACCGATAGCGATCATGCCGATGTTTTCGAAGTTGCTGCACACCGCGTTGTACCTAAAACTGAAGCCCCTCGTACGAGAACACATTCTCAGAGGCAATTTTCAGTACGGATGCGGCCGGGCGAGCGGGGCGGCCCAAGTCATTCTCTTCGCGAAGGAATGGCTGGAAAGTGATCCGTCTGACGATGACGACGAGAACGTGCTCCTGTTGGTGGATGTGTTGTCGGCGTACGACACCGTGCCGCATGGTAAACTGGTGGAGTGCGTGGAACGGTTGCTAGGACGGCAGTGGGCTGAGACAGTGGCGCGCGTCATAGAAGGCCAAAGTGTGACGATTGTCCACTACGAGGGATTCGCAACGCCGGTCCGTCTAAAGAGGGGCCTACTCCAGGGATCCTCTCTGAGCGTGTTACTGTTCTTGCTCTACACGTGCGAGCCGCCCAATGGGGAAACTGTACGAGCGTACGTGGATGACGTAGTAGCGAGGACCACAAAATCGAAAGTGGACCGAACCTTCGGGAACCTTCGCAGTTGGGCGCGATCCCGCGAACTGGATCTGGCGGATGAGAAGGTGGTGGTTGTGGCGAAATCGGAGTTCGAGTGGGGAGAGAATCCGTCGAGGAAGACGACCGATGCGGCTGTGTTACTTGGAGCCTGCGTGCATGCGAGGGAGGTAGACGGACATTGCACCAATGACTCGGAGAAGGGAGAGCGTTTTGCGAGGCTCATCGACTTCGTCAACTCCCACCATTTCCGCTCGACACGCCGGAAGTGCGCCCTGGTGCGAAGCCACGTGCTGCCCACCCTCGCTGTGCATTGTCTCTCCTCGTGCTTCGATTCAAAGTCGCCTAAGCTGGTCGCCAATATGCTTAAGCTCATCCCGAAGCACCGACACAGCAAGGGGCTGAGCGGGTTCGCGACATGCAAGGAGGGCTTTGGGTCGACGACAGTCGAGAGACTGATGCACCTGCAGAGAACGCGGGCCCACCTAGCGTACCACTGCAACGTCGTGCACGATCGACTCCCGATGCCGGGCTTCCTACGCCGGCCGCCGAGGGGTGGAGCGCCGGGGGAGGAGGTGCTGCGCCGGGTGGAACTTGCCGTGCGGAGTGAATGGGACGGTGTGGCTACCCTCGTGGTGGCCACAGATGGTGGGTTTTTGGAGGGAGAAGCGCGGGGGTCCGCAGGTGTCGCGGTCGGTCAGGCTGTGGTAGGGTGTGCGATGGCAGGATCCGTCACCTCAAGTACGGAGGCCGAGCTCTGCGCAATGCTGGTACTCGCGGCGGCGCTGTGCAGGTGTGATGTTCCCCCGAGAGCTGTCGAATGGCGGTGCGACAGCCAGGCGGCGATCACGCGCGCCCAGCGGAACGCAGACGACGATCCGGTGGCCCGAATTGTGGGCCCTTTTGGGCAGTGTATGCGATGGCATCGCGGACATGCGGGCGATGTGTATATTGATCGTGCAGACGAGGCCGCATCGGAGGCTCTGCTGACGAGGGACCCCCTCTTGGACGTGGAGCTGGTATACCGGGAAGGCGGCATACCGACGCTATGCGTGCACGAGCGGGAAGCGCTCCCGCAGCTGGACACCCCGGTTGGCTTTGTGAAAAGGGCCGCCACGTACATGGAGTCGAGAGGGGTGCTGAAGAAGATTCGTGAGGTCGCGTCCCACACCGCGACCAAAGGGGCGACTCTCCAGGCGCTTGAGCGTGTCCCTGGGGCAGTGGACCTGTTCCAGGCAATCGTTCGCCGGGCCGTGATGCCGAACAGGACCCGGGTTTCATGCAGGCTTTGCCAGCACGCGGCGACTGCTCAGCACGTCCTTCTCGAAGATGACCCGGTCCACAACGCAGCCTCGAGCGCTCTGGAGGCCTACCCGCAAGGACTGCCCAGCGTAAAAGACGTGATGGAGGATTTCGCTCTACGAAGGCCGCCGGCGCTGAAGTTCGTTGCTGAGCGTGTTAAATCGACATACGACGATCCGCTAACCAACCGCTGGACCGCTGCCATCTTGAATTACCTGCGATGAGAGGGAGGGACAGGCGGAGGGAGGGATTTTTCTTTTCCTTTATATTATTTCCATTTGGTTTCGGCATCAAAAGGACCTTTTAAGACGCTAAGAGTGAGGGAAGACGCAACCCAATAAAATGAAAAGTATGAGAAAGAGGGAAAGAGAAATAAATAGCCGAAGGGCGCCCATCATCTTGGACCCAAACAAAGCTCAGGACGGGGAGACTCTGCCTGAAGGAATCAACCACCCCCGGGTGGGCTAGTCTGACACAAGTTGTCAACAGGAAAAAAAAAAAGCGGGCCTTTTCTTTTTTGGGTTCGGGTGGTTCTCAGAAATTGTTGAACCCGAATCCGAGGAAAATGCCACCGACAGCGAAATCAAGCAGTAAGATTGGACTCCCGGCTTCAGGAGTGTTCCGCATTGAACTTCTCTCGAAAAAGAAGCTGCTCTTGAGGGGGGAAGCCCGTGGAAACCCCTGCAAGACTTTCAATTCTGAGGTGCAGACGGTGCCCATTGGAGTACCTGTGCAGCACTACGGCTGCTCCATAGGAAGGAAGGTAGGGAAACGAGAACTGCTTGCAAGCGAGTCGGATGAGCCTGTGCTCTGTTTGTGTGGAAAGCCATCTAACTGCGATTGACTGAGGCTGAGGGGCGAAGAAGAACCCCTTGTGTTGTGAGACTGTACCTGGCCCGTAATCTTGGGACGATGGGCCCTACTACTGCTGGAACTGGGCTCGTGAGCTTGCCCATCCTTTTGGACGCATCTGCCACACTATGGGCACCTTCTAGGCTGTGGAACTGCTTATTTGCATTGTTTCCTTCCAGTTTCCTGGCATCTGCAATGAACTTCACGAAGCCGGGAGCGTCGGCACTCGTTGCACAGATTCATGCCGCAGGTTTCAGTGGAGTACTCTTCTCCCTGATGCGAAAGCAGGAACCCTAGGAGAGGAATAACCACCGACAGCCACTACGATGGCAACCACCGGTGGCGGTAGCCACCCACGGTGGTTGCCCAACCATGCTCCGACTCTTCTTCAAACCCGAGCACTTCCCCTGGGGATGCATCTGTGCGAGGTCCTTCAGCAATCGAGAGGTCCAAAGCAAGCAGCCAAACTCGAGCATGTGAGCACCTTGCCAAAAGACACAAACTGGATCCATCGACGCCAACTTCACATCTATGATCTCTCTCCATGTCCGCTTCTATGTATCTCGTTGGCTTCATCGGAACCACGGGAAGTCCATGTGAACTCGCTGTTCATCAGCAAATCCCCAGCAACGGTGTACCCTGCGCCTGCTGGTCTTACCTTTTAGATACTTTGTGGACTCTTGTATGTTTTCGGATTATTCTGAGGGGCTGAACTTAAAATGCATCCGAGAAGGGTGAATGCCAACCCAAGATTGGACTCAGGGCTCGAATGACACTGCGCCCAGGTGTCCGTCAAACTTTTTTTTTTTTTTTTTGTAGGAAAAGAACAGGGTATTAGTTTGAAGGCTTCCGGGATTTGCAGATTTAGACCGTTACTATGGGGTGGTTTTGGGCGGTGTTTCGGTGCCGTTTTCGCCGATGTACGGCGTCTTGGGGCGGAGCCGATACATCTCCACAACTTCGTTCGGCAAAAGAGGGGTCTTCATGGGTCCTTTCTGGGTCAATTATGGTCACCCCGTCAGTTTGGCGACACATTTTGCGGGCGTTTTTCAACGTACACCAGTCTGGATCAAGCTTTTCGGGGTTTTCCGAATGCTTCTGGGTTCCCTGTGGGGTTGGGTGCCATATGGGGACGCGCTCCAAAAACAGTCAAATCGTAAACAGAGAGTCTCGTCAGGCAGCGGAAGGGGGGTAACCTGGGGACCTATTTTCCTATGATTCCTATGATAATAGGTCCACGGTTTTGGTGTTTCTGCACCTTAGCAACATCGCGCCGAAGGCGCGACGGAAAATTTGGGCAAAATAACTCCGCCCCCCCTTTATCATGTGTGGGCAACTCTTAGCTCGTGTGGGATACTCAACTGTCAAACAGGGCCTTGGCCCGGTATTGAAGCACAGTGGCTGCCGACCCGAAGCTGAACCCAATTGAGCGGCAGCGGCTGGGCAGCGGAGGCTCAGCAGCCTTCCAGCACTGCTAAAACACCACACCCCCCGCCTAAATTTTGAACTTTGAACACCGTTTTTTGAGCATTTTTTCTTTTCCCCCCCGGCCAAGTCCGGTTTGCAGATTTAGACCGTCGGTCTAAATCTGCAACGGAAACTAGTCCCCTAGAAAAGAAACTTGTTTCTTTGAAGACTAATAATAATCCGAACGACAGGTTTGCCGCTCCCAATCCGTCCAGAAAAACAAAGTGGCTTGCTTCCCCTCCCTCCCTTCCCACTTGCTTCATTTTTCTTCGGAGTTCCCGTGGCACCACTTCATGTGGTCAGCAGCAAGATTAACAGCTTTCTGGCTTCACCTTTTACTCCAACTATACGGCGCGCGGCAAGCAGAGCAGGAGCGGAGGACGAGAGTGACAGACACAAGCGTAGGAGTGAGGATTTTATTATTTTTAGCGCGCGCGCCCAGATTTTTTTGAGGTGCCCGAGCGCGAGCCAATAATAACTTTAACTCTAATATAATCCTCACTCCTATGCTTGTGTCTGTCACTCCTGCTCAGCTTGCCGCGCGCCGTATGGTTGGAGTAAAAAGGTGAAGCCAGAAAGCTGCTTATCTTGCTGCTGACCACATGAAGTGGTGCAAGCTACTTTGTTTCTCTGGACGCGGCAAACCTGTCGTTCGGGTTATTATTAGTCTTCAAAGAAACAAGTTTCAGAAGAATAAAACAAAACTACGCATTTCTTTTCCTACCTAGCCCCCCCCGTGCATAAGATGGATAGCCAAACCCTTGATTAAGATGGATAACGGGCGAGAATGCCAATACACGGGGGTGAGGTACCCTGACTACACTGTAGTCTACAGTGCCCCCGTGTTTAAGATGGATACCCCCCTTGATTAAGATGGATACCGCCAAAACCCGAGTTTTCTATCCATCTTATGCACGGGGGGGGGCTAGGTACTCAAATAAAAACCTTATTTTAGGGCGGAAACAACCCGCACCACGTGAAGCACCGCAAGTGCCGCGAAACCCAAGCACCACACTGCGAGAAAATACATATAAACGCGGACAACAGACCGGTACGGGCTACCAGGCAACCCCTGCTCAACTTGTAGAACGTGGGGGGCCCATGACTACACTCCACGAAGGAACGTACTTGGTGTCGGTCACAAACAGTCCCGGACATGGCTAGCCATAACCCAAAACGAAAGCGTGCACTAAATATACAACCCGTAACCACATAGCCCTTTCTTCTAAGAGAACTCATTCATGAACGGTCACACGGAGACCCTAAAACCCCGGAAATTCAAGCGAACTTTAACTCTAAAAAATTGTCAGCCCCAACCGAAAATGTTCGTCCACTTCCGAAACGCAATACCCTCTCGCAGGTACTTCGAAGAGTATTTCGCGTCGCGTGCGAAGTCGGAAGGGGCGCTGCCCGAAGTCGACGTCAGGATCACGTCCACGAGCATGATCGTGAGCGGAAAGCTGAGCGTCGACAAGAAGCGGGTCGGCGGGCTGCTGGGCAAGATCCAAGACTTGGCCGCGGGCGAGTTCCTGGCAGCGAGCAAGGAAGCCAAGGAGGCCCGGGGGGAACTCTCGCCGGACGGCGTAAGGCGGAACGTGAAGGCCCAACCGGTGTCCATCCGCGACCAAGCGGCAAACCCCATCCTCGGCAAGTACACGGAGGACGAGGCGAAAGAAGCCATCCGGCAGCTTCACCACACGCGGGTCTCCGCCACGTTCACCTCTTCGCACCCGTACGACAACCTGCTCGCAGCCGGGAAGATGAACTGGGAATTCTTCGATGAAATCACCGGCTCCGCGCAGTTAACCCTCGAGCGCGCGGTGTACAAATCGCTGCAAAAAGTGGTCGAAATGTTCAGCTCGTTCGCCGCCGCGAAGATGTCCGTGGGCGGGAAGATGTTCAAGAAGTTGAATTTCAAGGTCGACGGCCTGCTGTTCAAGTCGCTGAAGGAGGATTCCGAGCTCAAGGCGATGATCGAGGAGAAAATCGAGCAAGGGATGGGCCAGGCCGTTGGGCTGACAGACGAGATCATGGACCACCTAACCGTCCTCGAAAAGTCCATCAGCAGCATCAGGACGTTTTCCATCGTTCTCCCCGCTGTTTCGGTCCAGCTTCAAGTCCAAGGTCTCGACTTCTTCGGCATAGCTGCATCCGGAGCCCGCCTGGCGATGAGCAAGAAGAAATGCACCTAACCGAGCAAACTTCACCGCCGCCGCCGTATTCTATTCCGAAGCAGGCTCGTTGTCAGCAATACCAACGGCCGATCTACGAAGGAACATGCATGCGCGCGGGGGGCCCAAGACTGAGTTCAAAGCGGATTTCTTCTTGGTGTCGGTCGCAACACGTACAAACATGGCTAGCCGTAGTTAAAGTGTATAAGCATACCTACTACCCTCATGCTACCCGCCTCATAGCCTCAATCGTCAGCCGGAGACCCTAAAACACCGAACCTCTAAACCGCAATAAACGCTAGAACAGGAACCGTTAAGTCGCAGTTCTCGGCAGATTCAAAAGAAGAGGGTGTTTATTTTACTGTTCGCGGGTTCTCGAGAAAGTTGGGCGGGTGAAATTGTTGGGTGAATGAAATTGCGGGACTCGAAGACGTAGCCTACCCCCCCCTTTTGTGAGGAAATACGAGCAACAAATGGTGTGATCCATATGCCCGGTGCAAACCCGGCACAAACCCGGCACAAACCCGGAAAAACTCAAGGGGGGTCCGATTTTTTATTTTGCACCACCCCTTCAGGTTATGGCAGGTGATCGCTGCAATCAAGCTAAACCGACTGCACCAGGGTCCTGTCGAGTAAAACCAACACCAATTAATATGTAAGGCGGCACCGAAAGTGTAGGTCCACCGCAGAAGGTACCCGGAATGCTTTGCCATTGCAGCGCTGAATACAGACAGGAACCACTATTTTCCAAAGCCTCCAGAGGGCAAGCCCGGTTGTGCTTGACGCAACGGACTACAACCGACCACCAGCCAGCAATTGCCTCTCAAACTCTCCTGATACTACGGGAACCGAGGAGCCTAGTACAAGCAGATTAACCCTCTGCCCTCGCTGTTTCCAAATGAAGCATCATTTCCAAATTCGTGTGTCATGCTGGCTCTTGCCGGATGCTAGCGAGCGAGCGTTACTTCACCACCGCGCCGTAGCCTCCCTTGTGCCCTGGGTTCCATGATTGGCTGTTCTCGGCCGGTATGCCCGAGTCGGTGTTTCTTCAATTGTTGAACCCCAACGTCCGGGTCTGCCACTGGTGCGGCCCCGTTTCTCCGCTCCTCTGTCTCTTCTGCTTCACCCCATGCTTCCATCCGGGCCTGCCTGCGCTTCCAGTCCGCTGGGTATTGTTCCTGGGGGTGAATCTTCCATTTCGGGTTCCCGTTTTCGAGCGACCTGCCTGAGGTACGGCACGCTCTCTCGCTTGCCATCTTGCCTGCTCGTAGAACGGCCTCGAATTCCCTGCATTTGCGGCACTCATCGTCTGCATCGATGTTCTGCATCCGCGGTACGTGCTTACTTTTCAGTCGACAACTACTGCTCCCGACACATTGAGCTAATGCTAACTCCACTGCAGAACGAGTGGTGACCTGTCTCTGGTAATTGCGTGACGCTTGTTTGCACGCAGTTGCGCGTCCACGAACGCCACGCACCCATGCTCAGTAGCCATTCCTCCCAGCTGCCGGGGTTGTTGGTACCCGCATTTTGGAGTGCATCGAAACCCCTGCAGAGCTCAAACAGCGGCTTGGTCAGCCACAGTTTGAAAGGATGCGGACCCAAAGGTAGCAGTCTGCTCAGGCCATCTTAAGCCATCCGACAGCACCTAGGCGAGGGAAAACCGGTTGTACTTGATGGGCGGGGAACCCGCCCGTCCGAACCGCTTGTTGCCGACTTCTGTTCCGCTGGCACAGCCGAGCGGGTTGAGCGTGGGAACTTCTGTCCCTCGTTCTGATCCGATGGAGATGCTGCTCCTCTTTCCGTTTTCCAAGCTACGGAAGGGGCCTCAAACCGACAAAATATTCACGATACCGAAGCCCGTAGGCTGAACATGACAGAAGGGCGAGGGACCGCAAAGAGCGGGACAAACCCCCACGAGCACCAGACGATCATGAAACGTGGCAAAATCCACCGCGAAGCCTGAAATCTCCACGACCAAGGTTGCTAGCGGGTGCTGGGGAGACAAAAATAAAAAACCCGGACCCCCCCCCCGGTACAAACCCGGCACAAACCCGGCACAAACCCGGAAAAACTCCAGGGTGGATCACACCAACAAACTTTTTTTTTTTTTTTTTTTTTTTTTTTTTGAGTTTGGTCCTCATTCATCAATTTAGGTGTCATGGGGGCCTTCACGTGGTGACACTGCTGACCGCACCTTAGAGTCGCTGTCGCCGACCCCCCAACCGCCAGCATCATGTACTTGATGCGACGCGGAACAAGTGCTGACAGCACCGCCCGGCGAATAGAGGGCCACAAAAGTGGCAAATCGACCGGTCGGGGGGTGCTTGGCAGCCAATAATGACCTGATGGCTGAGTGCACACCTAAGCAGGGCTGCATCCTCGTGTTGTAGCCGTGTTGTGTATAAGGGTTGGGGGCCTGGTCAACCACCTCATCACAATGGGCGCAAACCTTCTCGACAGTGATTGGACAGTCGGAATGCCGGGGGCGGGTCTCCATGAAGAAGAGAAAAGTAAAGCAAGACCTGCCCCCTGCGCCTGCTGTCTCCGGCTGCTTCGGCAGACGACACATACTACCTACAACTGAGTTTGGTCCGAGAGCTGCGACTTGCGTCCTGCTGGCAGGCGTCCCCCTGCCTTTCTTGCGGGCACCAGGAAAACACCCACGCTTGTACCTGTTTTTTTTTTTTTTTTTTTTTTTTTTTTATAAGCACCCGCTTTGTAGGAAATGCTTGAGGAGACTGCCAGTTGCGATAGATCAAAGGAGGTTAATGTGCTGTAGCCCACACGAAACACAGGTAAATCTGGGCTTAGTGGCGGGCGTAAGCGTTCAACAAAAAAGACCCACTTGAGTGCATTGTTTTCTCCCCCTCTAGCCTTCTTCGAAATGAGCACAAGGCAGTTCCTCGAGTATTTCCCCCTGAGTTTCGTGCGGGATTCTCCGCTTCTGGCTGTTTGTGACGACGAGCCACTTTCTTTCTCTTGGCTTTCGTGTGACAGCTCTGCGCCTGCCGTGGCTATACGGCGGTGCAGTCCCTTGCCACAACGACGACGCTCTGGCGGTAGTATGCCGCTAATTGACAGCCGGAAGGTTTCGGTCCATGGTTTTGCGGCTTCAGCCTCTTTTTTCCTCTTTCTTCTTTTTAGACTTTTTGGACTGGGTGATGTGTGTTTTATACTGACGAATTATCGGATGTGCAGTCTATCGTCACAGATTGTTGCTGAGAAACAGGAGCAGAGTTTACACGGCCTCAGTGAAGCACTGGTGTGCAGCGGGGCTCACTGCACCCCAGTTCAGCCGAAAGTAGTTGTCTAACTGCCGGAGACAGCAGACCCAAGGGACAGGCTCTTGCTTCGCTTCTTCGACGAGGGAACGAACCAGTAAGAGTGCCAACGCTACTCTTTCTGTAATGTAGTCTATTCATGATAACCAACTACATATAAAAGGTGTCACGGGATAAGCCGGCAGCCGCTGCTTAACAGCTTAGTGCATGCCGATCCGTGTGGTCCGTGTACTTAAAAAGTTCCCAGTGCTTAACGGCTTAGCCATACTTAAACTCCTTTTTGCCCGTGGCCCGGCAGTGGCGCTGGCAGGGGTTTCGCCCGAGACTGACTTTCTGCGCAACGCGTGGCTGCCCCGGTATGAGTGCAGTCAGTCAGCGGTCACTGGGGGGCCCGCAGGTCTCGCCGCGTGGCATTCACCTGCTGAAACGTCGGAGCAGCAACCTTCGCAAAAACAGACGCCGGCCATGAGTGTTTTGCACAAACGCTCCCATACACCAGCTGTCAGTAGATGCGAGTTGCTTCGGGAGCTCTGGCGGGTGCTCTCACGCGTGCTACTTCCCCCCCCAGGGGAGGAGAGTTGTTCAGAGGGAAACTTTGGGTCAAACTCAAGCAGCGCATTCGGAAAGAGTACGAGAGGAACTCCCGGTTCTAGTCCCTGGTATCTACGGCTGTTCGATCGGACAGTGCCGTGATGCTACCACTGGCTGCACGCCTCTTAGCCAGAACCCAAGGGTCCCTGAGAAGAGGTTTTGTGACACCCCTATTCAAACGTGTTTTACTCTCCGGAGGCGCAGTCGGGTTCTAACCTTTTCGACATAAATTTATGCCCCGCCCGTGGAGGGCTGAGTCGATCGGACAGTGCCATGATGCTACCACTGACTGCACGCCTGGAAGCCAGAGCCCAGGGTCCCTGAGAAAAGGTTTTGTGACACCCCTATTCACACGTGTTTTGCTCCCCGGAGACGTAGTTCGGGTTCTGACCTTTTCGACATAAATTTATGCCCCGCCCGTGAAGGGCTGAGTCGATCGGACAGTGCCATGATGCTACCACTGGCTGCACGCCTGGAAGCCAGAGCCCAGGGTCCCTGAGAAAAGGTTTTGTGACACCCCTATTCACACGTGTTTTACTCCCCGGAGACGTAGTTCGGGTTCTGACCTTTTCGACATAAATTTATGCCCCGCCCGTGAAGGGCTGAGTCGATCGGACAGTGCCATGATGCTACCACTGACTGCACGCCTGGAAGCCAGAACCCAGGGTCCTGAGAAAAGGTTTTGTGATACCCCTATTCACACGTGTCTTTACTCTCCGGAGGTGTAGTTCGGGTTCTGACCTTTTCGACACAAATATATGCCCCGCCGGTAAAGGGCCAAGGGGACCGTTCGTGACTTATAGCGCTAGAAAGAGCGAGCCAATCGCAGGTCTGTGGTGTTCCTAAATGCCCCCGGCTGCACGCGCACCACGCAAAGCGCATGAAACGAGTTTGATTGCCGGTCCGGCAGGAGGATTAAGCCGGTCCATCCTCTCCTGATAGACCGTGATCGTTTGGGTTAGTTGGGGTTATGATGCAGAATATCTGTAGCGATGGCCTGCGTTAGCCACTGGATGACTACCGCTTCGATCGTACCGTGTCGTGCTTCTGGCGTCTGCACTCATTCGAATCATCGTCTTCGCGCGGTTTGGGTTAGTTCGGGTTAGAATGCAAAGAATCTGTGGCAATAATCTGCATCACCGGCGTTGCGGTTATCTCTTTTGCACGTGATGCGTCATGTTGTCGCCTCTTCAGCTCGTCTTGATCGTCGCGCTCAGCGCGCGTTTGTAATAGACACACAGCTCCAAGCAAGTCTATACAGCTCTAGGGGATAGGGATGGACTTGATAGACCGTGGTTGACCGTGATTCAACAGCCGCAGGCAATTCGCTGCAGTTCCGGGAGATAGGGATGGACCTGCTTAAGGATGGGAAACATTCTGAACCTGTGTCGTGTGATGAGAATCATCGATCCCCATTGTTCTCCTCAATGAGGAGTGTCGAGTAGCGCGCAAGTCGTCGGCTTGCTTTTATTGTTATAGTCGTAGCAGTGCGAAGAGAAGTGAGGAGACGGAAACTCCCCGGAGAGATGGTCCCTGCACTCTAACTCGTCTCTCTCTCTCTCTCTCTCTTGTTATTATTACGTCCGTCAGACACGCACAACTGTCGGCTACGTGACGCGTCACCATCTGAAGGAGGATGTTCGCACTCAAACCAACGGAGCCGCACTACTGACGGCTGCCCCTGGGTTTGCAACCCACTCCGAAACAGGGACAGGGAGCTGAGAAACAGTTCCTAGCTAAACCCTGGTCTGAAAGAAGAAAACATAAAGAAAGAAAGAGGGCCCTCCCCCCAGCGACATGCTGCGCAGGATTACGTCCTCGCACTCTTCTCCCTTTGGTACTTCAATCATTGGTGCTGCGCACGGCAACCCCACCTCCACTGTGCTCTGCGGAGGTTACTTCGCAGATTGCCACCGAAAATACAAGAGGGACTGCCTTGTGCATATTTTGACGGAGGCTACAGGGGGAGAAAACAACAACTACAAACTGGGTCTTTTTTGTTGAACGCTCACGCCCGCCTCTGAGATTTCACGACTGGCAGTCCCCTCATAGTATTTCCTGCGAAGCAGGTGCTTATCCGAAAAGAGAAGGGAAGTCAGCGCGTTCTCGCGGGTCGGGCACCCTGTGTCTGTAACTGATTGCTCCGACACGATTGCCGGAGCCTTCTAACAGAGCCGGGTTTGCCTGTGCTCTCGTAGCATGGGTGGTCCTGGCTGTGACGAGCTGCGAACAGCCGCCTGACCTAGCAGACTCACACCGCTGTCCTGTCCGCAGACGCTCAGATCCCGCGAACGATGATGGTCCGCCGCATGTGTTCCGTGGCTGAAAAGACGGAAACACAGTGCAGATGGGATCAGTGCGGTGTTCAGCACAGAACCATTCCAAGCACGTTCTTGCAACTCCCCCCCCCCGGGGCACCCCTCCTGTGCCGCGTGCTGCCTTTAGGCAGGGTTAATCGACCTTTCCCCCTCTGCTGCTGGCCTATCTTCTCCGTTAAAAGATAAAGAAGTGAAACAAAACGACTAACCGACCAACCGGTGCTTTTCCTCTCCAGCACTTCGAGGGCCAAACAAAAGCAGTGGCCGCGGTACCCGGTCGGGCTTTTGCTGTTGGCGTTCAACACGTGTCTTCACATCAGTTGGTTGAATGCCGGCGACAGTTACCGACCGATTGCGCGCGTTCTCATTCATTGGTGTTTCGGCCATTACTCGTGGGTTCTACGGCGGTCGACCTTCGGAGGTGGGCAGGAAGGCAGCCAGTTGGTGGACATACACAGTTGATGCTCGCTGGATGACGTGACCGAGTGAGTGCTCCCGTAAACCCTAATATCAAACGCGGGTAGGAGTGGTGCCACGGTGGCCGGGGAAAGAAGACCCTGTTGAGTTTGACTCTAGTCTGACTTTGTGCAGTGACACGAGAGGTGTAGAATAGGTGGGAGGCCGCAACAATGAAATACCACTACTCTCTTGTTGTCGCTTTACTTATCCAATGATGGGAAGACGGCAGCTGCTCCCTTGTGGGGTTAGGGTCTTCGGATCCGTAGCTTATCCGTTTCCAGCGACAAACGGGCTTCGGCTCGCGAATCCTCGTTTCTGGTCCAGCTATGGTGTGGTGCGAAAGCCCGGCAATCAGATGAAGACGAAAACGGACACTGTGCCGAACCTGCGCGAGAAGACGGCTGCCACACAACACCCGACCCGTTTGCTTCGTTGATTACCGGCGAAGGAACTTACAGACCTCCTGGAATATACGGTTCTCTGCAACTCACGAGGACGCAAAAAGTCCAATGAAATTGTTTGCCCTTAGGGGACTAGTCCCCGTTGGGCACATTTTCATTGGGAGGTACTGGGAAACGCACTTGGCAACTTTTTTTTTTTACCAGGAATTGTAGGGACCAGCCCCCTAAGGGCACATTTCTCATTGGGACTAGTCCTGAGGCACCTTACCCTTTGTATTTTGTTGCGAACCTCCTCACGGGGACTAGGCGCGGGTTATGGTTGCAAAAGTCTAGCGAAGCCTCCAACCGGCGACCGGGAGCACGAAATGAGGAGAACAACGAACCGCCCCGACAAAAAATTCTCTAAATCGCTCTAAGAGAACCCATTCATGAACGGTCACACGGGGACCCTAAAAACCCGGAATTTCTTCACTTGCAAGGTGGCTTCTGCACTGCGGGTTTCGACCTCTTGGGGCCCAGAGTACCCGAACGGCGTCGGGGGTTGGCTCGCGAGGATGCGCCGGTGCGACGGTGGTGACGCGAAAACAAAATTGCTCGTGGGCCGAGCTGAAACAGAAGGAAACCGAGCTCAACCAACGCATCTCCAACCTCACCGTGCAGCTCGAAAAACGAGAAGTCGAAGCGAGCGCCGCTTTGGAGCAGGCGCAGGCACGCTGTCGCTGAGCTGGCAACGGAGCGCGAATCGCTGCAGCAGAAAGAAACCGAGCTCAACCGCTGGTCACCCGGGTACAACAAGCGTGGTTCGCTTGCAGAGTGGGTTTAAGTCTAATGTGCAACCTGCCAGACCCCGGTACACGGCCGGCGTACAGGGTGACGACGGCATTTTATGCAGCGCGCGAGAGGCTCGCATTGCGTTTCGTTCCCGTGTTCTGCTGGGGTGATGCATACATCGGGGTTGTATGCATCACCCCAGCAGCTGGCACGCGCGGTCACGGCTGGTCAACGGGCCGTCCA
This sequence comes from Diplonema papillatum, assembly GCA_030068145.1. Taxonomy (NCBI): domain Eukaryota; phylum Euglenozoa; class Diplonemea; order Diplonemida; family Diplonemidae; genus Diplonema; species Diplonema papillatum. Next base: position 4,070 of record JAPJBO010001580.1, on the reverse strand, counting down.
TCGCGCCCAAGCGACTCAATTCCGAGCGGCAACGAGTTTTTAGAGTTAAAGTTCTTTTGCAAGTACAGAAACACAGTCTAAAAGCCACCTTTTTTTGTACTGTCAACTCTTACAGAGAGGGGAGAAGAAAGAAGACAAACCACCCGCGCGGAATGCCGTTGCCGCCTAGAGAAGGGTCGCTGGCGCGGGATGCGGGGCTGATGGGCGGCATGCCCGGCCACGGCCCCCTGCCGTCCGGGTACGAGGAGTTCCGCGCGATGCGGTTCAGCTCGGCGCTGGGACGGCCGCAGTCCCTCGGGACCCCGCTGTACAACAACAGCGCGCCGCCCGTGATGTCGCCCGCGCTGCAGGCGCCCGTCGGCCTCATGAACGCACCCCAGCACACACCACACACACACCACGGCGCCCCGCCCACCACCGCCGCTGAGCACCACGACGCCGCCCCGAAGGAGCTGCTCCGCTCTTCGTCGATCGCGTCCCCGAACAAAACCATCCGCGAGATCCGCGAAGCCCGGATGACCAGCCCGCGCGGAAAGTCGGCGTTCGCCACCACCGTCGCACCCGGCGCCGGCCGCCTCCTCGCGGGGCAACCCCCCACGCCGTCGTACACACCGACGAGCCACGATGGGTACACCGGAATGCTCTCATCCCAGTATCCTGCCAGCCCCGGCTTGCCCTACCAAGTCTCCAGCCACCCCGCGCCGTCCGACGACGACAACCGCGGGGAGACCATGATCGACTCGGCCGCGCGCGAGCGCGAACGGGAGCGCATCGACGCACGTGTGGCGGCGTTGCGGGGCAGTATGACCGCCCTCGGCCGCCAAACAGCTGGCGTGCCTGTCCAGCAGAAACCGAAGGACGCTGCGAAGGAGGTGAAGGAGAAGGAGATGGAGAAGGAAAAGGACGAGAAGCCGGACGCGGCGGAGGTGCCGCAGGAGCGGCAGAAGGAGCTGGACGGACGGCTCGCGTCGCTGAAGGCCAACGGGTCGACGGCCAAAGAGCGCGATTTTATGAAGGACTTCGACACCGACCGGCAGCGCGACCGAGAAGAGCTGCAGAAGGAGCGCGAACGGGAGCGAGTCCTCGGCCTCGAGCGAGAGCAGGCGTTCCGGGACCGCGTGGAAGGCAACCACGCCAGCGGGCACCGGCATGCGCCGCACCGCGACCCCTGCGACGAAACCCCGCGCCGAGACGCGGCCGACAGCAAGCCGAAAGCGGAGCTCGCGGATCAGCAGCAGGACCCGCAGCCGCAGCCGCAACGCGACTCAGACCCGGCGGGAGAGCGCGACCGAGAGCGAGCGTGCGACGAAGAGCCGCAAGCCCCGCCGCGGAAGGCGGCGTCGTCGGCGCACCGCGACCGCGAAAAAGCCGTCGATTTGGACCGCGAACGGGAGCTGCTCCGGGAGCGGGAAAAGGCGGAACTGGGCAAGCGGGAGAAGGAGCAGGCGCTGCTCATGCGCGAGCTGCAAGAACGGGAGGAGAAGCAGCGCCGCGACGACGCGATGCTCAGCGAGCGGGAAAGGGAGTACGAGGCCCTGCAGAAGAAGAGGCGCATGCTGCGTGACGAGGAGGCGGCGCACAAGAAGCGGCTTCTCGACAAGGAGAGCAGGGACAAGCAGCACCTCGCGAGGCGAGAGGACCAGCTCCTGCAGAGGGAGCGGGAGCGCCGGCAGCGCGAGCGCCACCCACCGTCGCCGTGCACCGACTCGCGCCGGTCGTCCTTCGCAAGCTCGGCGGGGGAAAAACTGCCGTCCTCTTCGGCCCCGAACACCTTCTCCCGCAAGCAGTCGAACGCGTCGTCATCCGACTACTACGACAGCCTCGACACCACGGTGGCGTCGCACCACCGCAGGGACCGTGACACATCGTCTGCCGCGACCACCCCGCGGAGCTCGTCGACGGGGAAGCCTGCCGCCGACTGCACGCCGGATGCCATCCTGCAGGCGCGCGCCGACGATCGGCGTGCGAAGGAGGAGTCGCGCAAGACGAAGAAGGAGGAGACCGCCATTCGGCTGCAGGCCCTGCAGGCCATCGAAGAGCGGAGGCGGTACGACAAGCTGGACGACCGGTTAAAAAAAATGGAAGAAAAAGAGGCGACGGCGGGCGGCGTGGACAAGGCGAGGATCCAGGCGCTCGAAGACGAGGTGAAGGAGCTGCGGGAGGGCCAGCGGCGGCATGAGTCGACGCAGGCGGAGTTGGTCGCTCTGCGCGCGGTGCTCGAGTTCCAGGGGGCCGAGATCCTCAGGCTCGCGGCGGAGGTCGAAAAACACGGGTCCCGCGGGTCGACGCTGTCGCCGGGCAACGAAAACCGGATGCGGAGCGTGTCGACCCTGCCGTCCCCGACGGCGTCCATACAGGACAGGACGGACCCCAACTGGCTCATCAAGTGGCAGGAACAGGTCGACTCGCACCGCAAGCGGTGACGCAGCGAGAAAGAACCCGACTTCCTTTGTCGTGACGTCTCTCTTACAGCGAAAAGTCACGTGGAGGGCCGCATGAGGCTGCGTTGGGAATCGCCTTGTTCGACAGCCTCCGCCTAAGTCCAACTGGCTCATCAACTGGGGAGAATAGGTCGAGAGGCAGCGAGAGAGGGTCCTGGTTTTTCGTGATACCTCTTTCAACGAAAAGCCACGTGAAGCCGCGTGAGACTGCGTTGCAAGCGCTACGCAACATGCGTAAAATCACATTGCTGTATTTGCCTGACTTGCTCGGATCAAAAGGACAAAACGTCCCTTGTTCAAACCAAGCAACTGTTTACAAACCGTCCCCCCCACCCGGTGTCAAAAATAGACTGAGCGAGGTCTCTGTACAAACACCTTTGCCGTTGTACTCTTTCTCCTTTCCCACTTTCCATCTTTTCATTTCTTTTTTTGTACTGTCACCGTCTTCGCTTTGTCTAGTCTTTCCCCCACAGTCAGTCTTGATCGGCACACCGCAGTCGACTGTCGCACTGCCTGTCACTCTGTCTATTCCTGTATGAACGCGACTTTTTTTCGCGGAAATCGTAGTATTAGAAGTCTCCTTTCTCGTCTATATTCTAGCCCCGCTGACGGTAGGTGCTGAAGAAACGCCAGACGAACAGCACTTCGCTGTGGAGAACTGCCGGCAAAAAACAGAGCTACGAACAACCGCCTGACAAACCAGACTCACGTCGCTGCCCTGTCTCTGCAGATACTCAGGTCCTGAGCTGATGATGGTTCACCTAACGTACCGGTGGCCGAAAAGACCGAAACACGATGCGGGACAAGGTGCGGGGTGATGAGCCCATACAACTCCAAACACGTTCTTGCAATCCTAAACACCGACACCGGGGGCAAAAGAAGCGGAATCGATAGCCGGAATGCGCAATTCCATTGTATACCCTTTTTCTTTTTTAGTTGGGGCGGCCTTGCCGACTCAGAAGCATCGCCCCCTCGTAGATCCGCGTCGCGACTTTCTTTTTCGACGCTCTTTCATTCTTTTGCAACCGTTGTTAATCAGTTCTTTTGGGTTTCTTCACTGCTTTGACGCCCCTAAATGTGCACCAGTAAAACACGAAACAGTCTAGAGAACAAAAGTACCGGTAAGTACACAAAGCAAAAAGCGTTCTCACTCGTTTTTCGCGAACCTGACCCCGGCCAGAATACTTGACCGGCGGCGCTACGCATCTGTGGATCAGCTGACTCTTTCATGGCGCGTACTGCATAGCCACAATACACTACATCCGACTGTGGACGATTGACTGCATGTCGCTACTTTTCGGCACATTGTACCGACTGGGTGTGTGACGATGGACTGCATGTTGCTACCCCTTGGCGCACGTTCTCCGACTGTATGCACACCGCAGTCGACTGACATCGGCAACGTACGTCGCCGCTTGTAGCGACGTCGGCCCGTCTGTCGTCAGAGAAGATGACTGCCGCAAAGCCACCGCGCCGAACGAACGCGCAAACGCCGGAAAACACGGCTCTCTGCGTGCGAAGACAGTGGTCACCAGTAGAACGTCGCATGTCGTTTCTTAGCGCCTTGGTTCCAAGCAAGCTTTCGCACACAGCAGTCACTGTGCATAGGAGTGACATATGTAGCACCTA
>JAPJBO010001579.1:0-37556 GCA_030068145.1 Diplonema papillatum | reverse complement strand
CTATGCGTGTCGTCTGTCTACCTCTCGCTGTGGCTTTTGTTTGCGGGGGGTGGGCGCTTCGCCTGCCTCTACTTTGTTCTTCCTTCCGGGGCCTTTGAGCTTGCTGCTTGTCTCTGTTTCGCTTTGCGGCGCTGTTGCGTGGTGCGGTCCGTTGGTCCTGGCAGCGTCAGAAACACTGGGCTGGTGTTTCCGACGCTGTTCTATCCCGTGCTCATTGTCCGCTCTCGGCCCGGAGGGTTGTCTTTTTTTTGTTTTGGTTGCTAATGCACTGTTCTTGTGTTGCAGCTACCTGTCTGCCTCAGTGACCGCTCCAGTGCTCACTCTGCGTGGTGCGGTCCGTTGGCCAGGTCTTCTCCGGCAGTCGGAAACACCGGGCTGGTGTTTCTGACGCTGTTCTATCCCGTGCTCATTGTCCGCTCTCGGCCCGGAGGGTTGTCTTTTTTTGTTTTGGTTGCTAATGCACTGTTCTTGTGTTGCAGCTACCTATCTGCCTCAGTGACCGCTCCAGTGCTCACTCCACCCTTTTGGACCTTCCTATGGTCAGGTGGGTGTGCTGTCGGTGCACCGAGTCTACCCTTCGTTGGTAGTCGTGTTCGGTCGCGGCGCTGTTGCGCTGCTGCGGTGGTACTTTTGTTTGCCTTCTTTTTTTCCCCTCTCTTTTCTTATTGTTCTCAGGTGCTGTTCGGTCCGGTGACCGGCTGCGTCCGTGTCGGCGTGCGGGCTTCGGCTGTTCGTCGGCGCCTGCGTCTCCGTTGTCGTGCTGCCGGTTTACTGCTGCCGCCTTGCGTCGGTTGGTCGGTGGCCGTGGGGACTGTGTAGTGCCGGGTGTGTGCGTCTGGTGTTGGACTGCGCCGTCAGCGTACTGATTCGCGCTTCGCACTCAGCAGCCCTGTTGCGCCTGCACCGGCGGTCGGGTGAGGTTGCTTTGCACGGATGTGCCGGGTGTGTTGCCGCCTCAGTCTTCCGACCCGGCCCGAACTATGCCCATCCTTCGGCATCCTCGGAGCTTGATCCCTCGAGGTCGAAGGTGTTGTCGACGCCATTGGTAGCTGCTGCCGCCATGTTGCCGTCGAGTTCCGGTGTGCCGGGCTCAGGTGGGTCTTCGTAGACCTCGTACTTCGGCACAAGCCCCACGGCCTGAAGGTACGCGAGGGCTGCTTCAGGGAGCTCGAAGAGCAGCGGCCAAAGCAGCTTGTGCCTTTCCCTGGGTGTCGGCTTTTCCCTTGGTGTGTCCGGGATGGCCTTGTGGACCCGTCTCCACATGGTCGCTCTCTCGTCGCCCCCGATTCTGCATTCCAGGAAAAGGTGTGTTAGGGGGCAGATCGGCGTGGCGTCGCAAAGCTGGCATGGGCGGGTTGCTTGCCTCTCTTCTGCTGCGAGATCCATCCAGTCGTCCCGGTAGCAGTTCCTGAGGAGTTGGTGGTGTCCCGTGCGAAGCTGGCGGATCTCGCGCTCGGCTCGCCTCGTCAGGTGTGCCGTTTTTGGGACCTTCCGTCCTCGGACCAACTGCGTGTACGGCAGCGGCCCGCCCGGTTGGTACGGGGATTCCCGCATTGAAGCCGCGTGTAGTGCCTCCCAGGCGTGCTCGCGGTACCGGGCCTTCGCGGTTCCTACCGTCATCGGCGGCTGCGTTTCTTCTCCGGTCTGCGAGACGCCCTGCTTCGCTAGCCCGTCCGCCTCTTCGTTCCCTGCTAGTCCGCAGTGGCCGTAGACGAACTGGAGTACTGGTGTATACCCCTTCGCAACCAGTTTCTCGAGCGCCTGCCAGATTCGGACGTTGTCCCGTTCTTGCTGTTTGTGCGGACCTTGGGACAGCACGTTCAGAAGGGAGCTGGAGTCGCTGAGCACCCAGATGTGTCTGCTGGTAGGCTCTCCTTCGAGTACCTCCCTCTTTCCCAGTTTCAGCTCCAGCGATTCCAGCGCAATTTTCATCGCCACTTGCTCCGCGCGGTAGCTGGTTGCCCACTTACCGGCCTGACGGCTTAGGCGGGTCCCTTTCATCGGCGTCGCGTCTCTCCAGCTTTCTTCTCGGCGGTAGTACACCACGAGACCTGCGCCACCCCACCTCGTGACCTCGTCGGTTGTTACGGTTGTACCGTGGAGCAGCTGGTACTGTGCGTGTCTTCTCTTCAGCGCCGCAACCGATCCGTCCGTCCAGACGATGTATGTCGGGGATGGCAATCCGTCGAGGACTGCCTCTGCCTTTCTCCGGTTTTCCTCGGCGCTTTTCGACTTCTTTGGAAGTGAAGCGCAGATGTGGAGCTCTGGTGGCGGCTTCCAAGGTGGGAAGGGATTTGGTGCGTGCTTCTCCCGCCGTGGCTTCGATGTTCGCGCCGTCTTCTTGAGGATGAGGAAGGACTGCGGGAGGGTGTCGTTGGTTCGTCGCGGATGCAGCACGTCCTTCCACATGGTCTTCGTGGCCATCTTTTCCGCCAGCGCGCCTGTCCTGAGGTCGGTTATCGACCTGATTGGCAGCATTCGTGCCTCGGTGAGGACAGCTTCCGTCAACGTCGTCTTCTTGCAGCCAACCACGGCGCAGAGTGCGGTTCGATGCAGGCACTCTATCCTGTCCACGTCCTTCTTCGATGCATAACGGATGTAGACTGCCATGCCGTAGGTTAAGACCGGCAGGGCGTATGCCATGTAGAGGGCTCTGAGCACTTCGGTCTTGTGGCCCCACTTCGTCCCGGATACCAGCTGTACCAGATTTACCCTCCGCCCAGCGCTCTGCAGTATGCGATCTATGTGAGCTGTGAAGTTCAGTCTGTCGTCGATCGTCAGCCCCAGGAGTGTTACCTTGTCCTTCCACTGAAGGTCTGACACCACCGTGAACTCTATGGGGTTTTGGGCCGTCTCCCCGATTCGATGGATATTTCGTCTCCATTGCGGTTGCGTTGTCGTTGGCACTCCGCCGATTGACACTATCCTCTTCTTGTTGTGTGGGCTGGATGGATCGATGTAGCGGAGCGCCCCATCTTGCTCGTGTGCCTTCCTGCCGAATTCGGTTGGTGCCTCAGTGACTTTTTGGTGCGAGTTCGGGAAGGTGATCAGAGGTGGGTGGACCCTCCTTCGCATGTTCGCGGGTCGGTTGCCAGACTTGTCGATCGGGCGGAATTGAACAGCCTCCGTCTTCTTGTACGCCAGGTCCATCTTCGCCTCGGAGGCCCAGGTTGAGAGTGCGTTTACCACTCGTTGGACTGTTTCTTTGAACCCTGCCGCCGAGCGACCAGCCACTACTACCCCCACGTCGTCGGCGAATAGAGATGGGGTCACGTTATTTGGATTGGTGCGTGTTGGTTTCGGCATCGTGGACAGCTTTTCGCCGAGGTCGTCGATGTACAAGAGGAATAACACTGGTCCGAGCACAGTTCCCTGGGGGACTCCACTTTCGAGTGTCACCTCTTCGCCGTATTTTCCCTCTACCCGGAACTTTGCCTTCCTGTCCTGCAAGAAGGCCTCGACCCACCTCACTATCTTCGGCGGAATGCCGCGACGCTTCATGATCGCGATGAGTCTGTCGTGATCTACCGTGTCGAATGCCTTTGCGAGGTCGAACACGAGTAGGCAAGTGTGGCATTCGTCCCGGAGGCTGCGGTCAACGGTCGTCACGGTCTTGAACAGCTGTTCTTCTGTCCCCCTTCCTTTCCGGAAGCCACCTTGGCACTCCGTGAATGGTCGGACGTGAGGGTAGCTGTCTCCTTCGATGATGAAATCGAGCCTTTCCCTGATCACCGTTTCCATGATCTTTGCCGCGACGCTCGTCAGCGAGATTGGGCGGTATCCTGCTGGTTCGGACTTGTCTTTTCCCGGCTTCGGAAGGGGTATGGCATGAGCCTCTTTCCACGGCTTTGGGATCGTCGCGTTGTCCCACGACGCGTTGATTACCTTCAGTAGTGCCTGGAGGGTGCCCTTCTCCATCGCTTTGTAAACTTGGGGGCAGAGGCCTTCCGGGTCGGTTGATGCCTTCGCTTTGAGCTTCTCGACTGCTCTCTCTATTTCGGCTAGAGTGATCGGGCCTTCGGCTTCGTTGTTCGCGGTTTCCTGGCGTTTTCCGGATGGTGTCGCAGGCTCCGTCGTCGGTGTTGAACCCGTCTTCTTCTTGCAGACTTCGGTGTTATGCTGGGTTTTATTTGTGGTTTCCTGGCGTTCATCGGACGGTGTCGCCGGCTTTGTTGTCGGTGTTGGTTCCGTCTTCTTCTTGCAGACGTTGGCGTAATATTTGGCGAGGAGGGTTGCCTTCTCGGCCGGGTCGGTGGTGGTCCGCTCTCCTGACCGGAGGGGAGGGAGTGTGCTACTCGTCTTCTTCCCGTCGATTTCGCGGACCGTCCGGAACAGTAGCCCTAGGTCTGTTCCGCGGTTCACTTTGTCGACGATTCCGCCCCAGTAGATCGTCTTGGCGTGTAGCGCCGCTTCCGCGAATCTCGCCCTCGCTTCTTCGTACGCGGTCTTTGCGTGCTCCGTTTTCTGCTGCTGGAACGACCGGAATGCGGCGTCTTTGCTCCGAGACAGAGGTGTCAATGTCTTGTCCCACCACGGCCTCGGGGGCAGCTTCCCAGTTGACTTGGGGATGTGCTCGCGGATCGCGTCTCGGATGTGGCCTGTTAACGTGGCCGCTAGCTCGTGGGGGTCGGTTGTTTCGTCCTCCGGGGATGCGGCACACGTGTTTTCGAGATGTTCTGTGAACTTCTTCCAGTCTGCTCGACCCCAGGCGATTCCGGCTCTTGGTGTTTCCTTTCTGTGCCTGTATCCGCGTGGGATGTCGAACATGAGAGTTCGATGGTCAGCGCCCCATGCTTCCTCCGTTCTCCAGTTCAGGATGGTGTGTGGGAGGCCAGCTGCGATCGTTACGTCGGGGGAGGTGTTTGATGCGTCCCGCGTCGGCGTCGTCGGTTCGTTCCACACGGTTGCCGCGTTGCTGGAGAGCCATGCGTGGAGCTTCGTGCCTGCTTGGTTTGCGACCCTGCTGGGGCACCATGATGGGTGGCGTGTGTTGAGGTCCCCGCATATGATGGTTCTCTCATTCATGGCTAGCGGATCCATCTTCAGGTCTTTCCCGTCTTCCGGCGGGCGGTACACGTTGTAGATGCGGACGCTTGGGAGGCCTACGCGGTCTATTTCGATACCTAAGCACTCCATGAGTGTGTCTTCGCCAAAGTCCAGTTCCGGAAGTATTCGGCTGATCAACGAGCTCCGTACCAGGATGACGAGTCCTCCACCCCTCTTCCCCGAATTTTTCCTGTCGCGCCGGTAGGCGACGTATCCGGCGACGTTCGGTGTGGGCTTCGTGCTCGTCAGCCATGTTTCCTGTAGGAGTACTATGTCGGGTGCGTGGGCTCGAATGCCTCTCGTCACTTCTTCGATTGAATACGGCCCTTGCTTCGCCCACCACGACCTGATGTTGCTCGACGCGATTTTGATCAGTGCGTCGAAGATGGCCGGCGGTCTAGGCTCAGTTTGTTTGGGGGCGGGGAGGTTGCGACGCCTTTGGCCCCTCCGGGCGCCGCGACGGGGAGTTTCGTCCGTCCCCCGGCTGGGCTTCGGTCCCCTGCGGCTCGTCCCCGGCCATTAGATCGGTTGACTCTTGGCTGATGATTGGAACGTGAGTCGGGGTGGCTGGGTCCCGTATTATCGGCAAGGGTGTCGGGGGGCTCGCCGGTGCGGGAAGACTGTTCCGCCGCCGCGTCCTCTTCTCTGCAGACTCCCGCTTCTGGAGAATCGCCTGGGTGGAGTGGGCTTTTGCCCTCTCGTCGACTCGCGTCGTCGTTGGCAGCGCCTTCCTCGGTACCCCCTCCAGCACCTTGTCTTCTCGTCTGCGCTCCCGATCCCGCATTGCGATACAGAACATAGCCCTTTCCGCCTCTTTGCTGATTGGCCTGCGGAAGATGGAGTCTGTGCAGACGACGAGTTGTCCGTTGTTGGGCGGTGAGTTGCCCCCGTCGTTGTTGATTGACGGGGGGTTCGTCTGAGCGGGTTCGGCTTGGGTTGTGCTTTCGGACGGGGGTTCGAACGGGAACCCCACGGTCCGCGTAGGAAGTAGAGGTGGTTGGTGGGGGTGCGCGAGGCTGTGGCCTGCCGTGCCGGGCGCGTCTGTGTCCTGATGCCAGCTTGCGCGTCGCGTGGTTAGTTGCGGTGCTGCGTCGTTGGTGCATGTCGGGGTGTCGCGTGAGGCTGGTGAAATTATGGTTGTTGTTGATGCGCGGAGTGCTGTGCTGTTGGTTCGTGGGGTCGGTTCCGCCTTCGCGTTGTGAGTAGTTGGTGGCTTTGGTTCCTGGTTGGCTCGTGCCAGCACGTCTAGCAGCGCTGGCAGGGCGTTGACCAGGGCCTCTTGGAGTGTTTGTGCGGAGAGGGGTTGGCTCGTGGCTGGGCTGGTATGCGAAGCCGAGGTGGGGGGAGGTCGGGGTGGGGTGGTCCCTTCGTTTTCAGGTACTTGTGGGCTGCCTCCTTCTCGTCCCGCCTCGTCGTCGTCGGCCGCGCCAACCAGCTCCCCCCCAGCGAACGGGGCGCCCTCGTCGAACTCGTCGATCTCCGGGCGGTCTGCGTCGAGTGCTCCGGCGATCTCCCACACCGTTGCGGCTTTGTTGCCGTGCCTCGCTTGGAACTGCTGGAAGCTGAGGCGGTCGTTGTCCTTCGGGCGTGACGGGTCGTGCCTTCGGTGTGTCTCGGCGCTTCTCAGTTCGTTGGAGAGGCGGGGGCAGCGGTTCGGTCCGGTTGGCTCAAGCGGTAGCCTCTTCGTTCGACGGATGGTCAGTCGGATGCCGTCGTGGGTCGTGTGGTTGTATTTCCCGGGTAGAACCTCTGACTTGACCGCCCATTCGATGTGCCTCCCGTTTTTTGCGGTCTTGAAAAGTGGTTGGGCGGTCCAACCCAGGCTGTCAAGCTTGGCGCGGAGGTGGTGTGCGTTCGTACCGCATGGGACGCCGGATACCAGGAAATAGCCGACTTCCGGGGGGGCTTCGGGGAGTTGTGCCCGTAGCTGCTTTGCTTGTTCCCGACGCACCCGGATACCCAACGTCCCCCGGCAGTACGTTAGCCCCAGCTGCCAGTCGGAGATTCGGGACGCGATTTCGTGGGCCTCGTGGAGCGCCGTCCCCTCGTTGAGCATGATGTTTACGTATGGGGACGGGGTGTCGTCGTCGTGCTCGGTGCGTTCGATGAAGCCCCCGTGCCCGCTGCAGCGCAAGACCTCTTCCTCGTTCGCTTGTGGTGTCGAGAACTCCATGCGTAGTTCCCGGTGCAGTTCCCCTTTTGTGAACGAGGTCTCCGCACTGTCGTTCCAACAGGAGTTGATGATGTTCCTGTTTACTGTGCGGTGGAGGCAGCTTTGCGCCCACGAGTAAGGCTGTCGGGTGACTTCTTCCCAGCTGCCGCTGGTTTCCGTCCACGGAAGCACGTACCTGAAACGAGTTTCTGGCCACTCCCAGCCTCCGTATAGCTTGTGCCCGCCTTGCTCGTCTCTGTTGTTGGCCTCTGGTTGCTGGTTCCTTTCGGGCGTTGGCCGCTGCGTGGTCCGCTTGTCGTCGACGTTCGTGCTTCCGCGGCCACTTGTGTTCGCGTGGTGGCCCGCTCTGGGGTCGCCTCCGCCAGCGTGACCTCGTCCGCCTCGTCCTCCCGCGCCCGCCGCGCTGTGCGTCGCGTGTGCTGCGCCTGGCCGTACAACACGGACGTGGACCTTGCCCCTGCCGCCGCCGCCGCCGCCATGCATGCGCGCGCACACCGCGACTCCGGGGGACATCCCGCTTTCGAAGCCTATTGACTCAAGCGGTTGGTCGAGGGGGAGTGGGGCGCCACTGCCGCGGATGACGTACGCCTCTAAGTTCGCTGGCATGTGGCGCTCCAGCACGTCCCCTAACCGTTCGTCGAGGTGAGCTGCGACGAGGTGTCGTTTGCCGTCTAGTCCCTGGACGAAGAAGTTCGTTCTGGCTGTCGTTTGGGCGCTGGGGCCCTTGGTGCCTTCAGGGTGTTGTTCGTCTGCTGCGGTGTGGGTCGTCGCTATGTGTGCTTCCGTTCCCGGAGGGGCTGTGGACGGTGCCGCTTGCTCGCTTCCCGGTTGTGATGCCGTTGCTGTGGGGTGAGCGATTTCGGGCGCGATGCGGTGTAGCTGGCTGGTCGGGGCGTCGTTGCTGCGGTCTTTGCGCCTGTTCGTTGGTGGCAGCCCGGGCAGATCCGGGTCACCCGCCGGTGCAGTGCTTCTTGCCTCTTTCTCGTCGGCTGTCGTTTCCCCTATGTAGTAGTCCAGGGAGAGGTACAGCGGGCCGGCGGGTTGGGCGGAGTGTTGAGTCGTGGCGCCGGGAGTGGTCTCTTGTGCAAAGATGAGCATTTCCCTGCTCTGCGCCCTGTGCTCCCTTTTGCGGTTGTCCTCCTCTTGCTTCGTTCGCTGTCGGGCGAGCCTGCGGTCGTAGTCTCGGTGGAGACGGCGCTGCTTTCGAGTGAGGGAGCGGAGTAGGATGTACCGGGGAGGCAGGAGTACCGGTGTGGCTGCGGCGTGGCGTGAGAGGCTGCTAGGTCGTCGCGGGTTGGTGTTTTGTGTTCCGGCCGAGGTGACGGTTGAGGGGCGGATTGGCGGTGACCAATTGTAGACTTCCCTGGTGCTGTGAGGCGTGTCACGTTGGTGTCCTGCCTTTGTCGTGGGTTGGACCGGGGGTCTCGGCTGGTGCGTCGTGTTGCCTTGCGTCAGCCCGCCTCCCGGTTCCTGCACGTGCCCCAAGGGCTCGTCGAGCGTCTTCGTTGCGCCGCCGCCGTTGCTGTTTGGCGGCGGCGTTGCCAGTGCGGCGGCTAGTGCGACCAGGAGCATCACGCCGGGCGGGGTGTCGCCGTGTGCCTTCATGACCGTATTGTTCACACCCCTCCGCCGGGTGTGGGCCTTCACGCGCGCCGGAACGAAGGCGCTAGCCGCTGTCAGGTGGCTCTTCCCCGGCTCAGGGGTAGTCGGTGTCACGTTGCGCGGTCGGGCGCGGCTTCCGATCTGTCTCTCTCTGTGGCGGTCAGAGGAAACTCGTGCACTCGTCTTCGTTCGTGTTGTTGTTGTGTTGTTTCTTTTTGTCGGGGACTTCTTTCACCGGGGAGACCGGTACCGCTTTCCTCACAAACCAATAAAGTACTCGTTGGACTGTTTCTTTGAACTCAATAAAGTACGTGCGCTCGGCTAAGGCCGGCGCGTGGCGAGACTGGAGGCAGCAGTTAAAGTTCGGGGAACAGCAAAGTTCGGGCGAAGCTAAGTTCGGGCAATGCTAAGTTCTGGTGAAGCAAAGTTCGGGTGAAGCTAAGTTCGGGCGAAACAAAGTTCGGGCGAAGCAAAGTTCGGGCGAAGCTAAGTTCGGGTGAGCAAAGTTCTGGTGAAGCAAAGTTCGGGCGAAGGTGAAGCTAAGTTCGGGCGAAACAAAGTCCGGGCGAAGCTAAGTTCTGGGTGAAGCAAAGTTCGGACGTTCTGGTGAAGCTAAGATCGGGCGAAACAAAGTTCGGCGAAGCTAAGTTCGGGTGAAGCAAAGTTCGGGCGAAGCTAAGTTCGGGTGAAGCAAAGTTCGGGCGAAGCAAAGTTCGGGCGAAGCAAAGTTCGGGCGAAGCAAAGTTCGGGTGAAGCAAAGTTCGGTGAAGCAAAGTTCTGGGGAAAGCAAAGTTCGGGCGAAACAAAGTTCGGGCGAAGCAAAGTTCGGGCGAAGCAAAGTTCGGGCGAAGCTAAGTTCTGGTGAAGCAAAGTTCGGGCGAAACAAAGTTCGGGCGAAGCTAAGTTCGGGCGAAAGCAAAGTTCGGGCGAAGCTAAGTTCTGGTGAAGCAAAGTTCGGGCGAAGCAAAGTTCTGGTGAAGCTAAGATCGGGCGAAACAAAGTTCGGGCGAAGCTAAGTTCGGGTGAAGCAAAGTTCTGGTGAAGCAAAGTTCGGGCGAAGTTCGGGTGAAGCAAAGTTCTGGTGAACATTGCATGTTCATAGGACCTCCAGTCTCGAAAAATTCTCGAAAACTTCAAACCGAAAAAAACACTTCGCGCGGGGATCGAACCGCGGACCTGTGGGTCCAGAGACCGTCGCACTGTTGAAGTGGACCATACCGGCATGAAATCCGAAAAACGGAAAAAGCCAGCTCCGCGCTATTATCTAGTTCAAAAACAGTACATTTTTAAAAGTGGGGTTGGCTCGAATAGAGGCTATTCACATTGCATGTTCATAGGACCTCCAGTCTCGAAAAATTTTTCTTATACGACCCCAGACTGAGGACTTTGAGGAGCGACTGAGAGTCGCTTAGAACGACGATGTGGCGCGGTTGAGAGGTTGCAGGTAGGTGTTGCTGGAGGAGGTGGAGGGAAGTACAGATCGCAACCTGCTCGGTCCGGAAGCTGCAGACGTATCGGCCCGCTTTTACCGACTTCTGGATTGTCTTCCGGCCGGTTTGCAAGCATCGGGCCACGAGCGGTTGGTCGTCCACCTCCTCGAATGTCACATGAGCCAAGGGTCCTCCAGTTGAGGATGGTTTCGGGGGTGCAGGAGGAGATTACCAGGTCTGGGGACGAGACTAAAGGGGGCCGCATGGTTTGAACTTTCGGGTCGTTCCAGACTCTTCCGGACATTTCCATCAGCCAGTCCCGGAGGATGCGTCCCCCGGCATCTTCTGCGCCTTTGGACCAGTCGGAGTGATGGACATTAAAGTCGCCTGCGATGATGGTGTTGTCGTCTAGCGGGAACGGGCTCATATTGAGCTTGTTACGCCTGATCGGGGGGCGATAGACATTGTACACTTTCAACGGAGGAAGGCCGATGCGTGTAATCTCAACGGCGACGCATTCCATCAGGGGATCGGTGGTGAAGTCAGGGGTGGGCAGCATCGTTGCCAATAGGTCCGACCGTACGAACGTAAGGACACCCCCGGAGGGTTGCGTAGTCCCCCGATCTCGACGGAAGGCACGGTAGCCGTCGAGCACGGGCGGTAGGGACCTTGCCGTGAGCCACGTCTCCTGGAGCAGTATCACATCCGGTTTCCCCGGGAAGAAAGCTGCTACGCCGCGGCTAATGTCTTCGGTGCTCGTCGGTTTTGTCTCACGTGCATTGAGCGAGCGGCAATTGAACAAGACCAACAGGAGGGTTTTAACTCCCTCAACTCTCTCTGTCTTCGCCGCCGCCGGAGCTGTTCGGGGTCGTCTTCTACTGCTGCGGCTGGCCACGGCCCCGGCCGCCGCCGCGGCCGGCCCCGCGAAAGTTTGCGCGCTCCCTGCCACTGACGCCTTGTCCCGCTGGGTCGCGGTCCTTGTGGGGGTCGATTGTGGCTGAAGCTCGGGTCGCGTTGGTAGGATCTCGCCGCGGAGGGGTAGGTGTGCGCTCCGCTGAGTCGGGCTGAGGGGCGGGCGAAGCGCCGGCGTCCTCGCGACGAAAGGGCCCGGTCTGGCTCGGTTGCGGTGGAGGCGGGGCCTGCATATGGTTGGCGTTGTTTGGTTGCTGTAAAACCGTCTGTTGCGAGTGGTTCGTGGGTTCTGCCGGTTGTTGCATCTGCAGGTGCAGGGCGCCAAACATTTGCCGCATCTCACCCATGAGTCCGTCAACCTTCCTTTCAAGACCACTGACACGATCCTCGTCCGTCTGCTGGGAAGGTGCTGCCGTTGCAGTTGTGGGCTGCGTTGTGTGCGCCGCACGGGCAGGCAGGTCCGGTGGTGCTTCCATACCGACGGGTCGTCCTCCAGACAACGGGCTGTCTTCAACATAATCAGAGGTACCAGCACCCTCGGCTTCGGCGGCCTTCCGCCAGGCATTGGCAGCCCTCACTCCGTACGTGCGGCTGAAGTACGCCCATGTGCGTCTTTCGGTGCTGTCGGAGAGGGGGTCCGGGTAGGCGACTGCGTCTTTCACCCGTACTGTGCGGCGGTCCGGCTCTCCTCCTTTTGGTTTTGCTTGTTCCAGCGGGGGGCGGAGAATGTGCTTTATGGTAAGCGACACCCCGTCGCGGTCGTAGGTGTGGGCCCCGGGGTGGCGCTCCGCCTTCACGACCCAGTCTGCTGTGTACTGCCCGCGTCGTTGCTGGAAGAGAGGGTCTACCTCCCAACCGGCGGTTTCGAGCTTGCCGCGAAGCTTGCTTCCCGTGGCCTTGGAGGGCACACCTTCTACAAGGAAGTATCCTACGTCCGCTTTTCCATGGGGAAAGATCACGGCCGTCGCACCCTCGGCGTACTCCTTCAGTACCCTGACTCCGTAGTCGCCCCGGCAGTACACCAGACCCTTGCAGTTGTCTTCCATCAAGGTCCGGTAGTACTCTGCCTCTTCTAGGGTGGCCGAACTACCGAGCATGATGTCGGTGTAGTCGGTGCGGCACTCCTCCCTTTCCAGTATAGAAAAGAACAGCCCATCATCGCCACTCGCGCGGAGGACCGTGTCGAGCTCGGACTTGGACACAGCGAAGCTGATTTCGTAGTCCTCGAGGAAGGTTCCTTTGGTGAACGCCGAGCGGTCCTCCACCCCCCAGAAACCGGTGATGCAGTCACGGTCGACTTTGTGACGCACCATCGTCTTCATGGCCATTAGGCGACTGCTCGCAAGGGCGCGGCGGAGACTGTCGACATCCTGCGTGACGTTCTGCAGGGAAAGAGTCGCCTTCAGCCCAACTTCTTCCTCTTCCCAGCCGTCAACCGGGGGTCGAGGGTCCCGGTGGCTCGCCTTCTCTGTGACGCGTTGCGCAGGTGGGCTGTTTTGCACAGGAGTCTGGCTGGCTGCCCGTTGTTGGGTCGCAGCAACCGACGCGCGACCTGTCCGACTGGCGCCGCGGCGGCTACGGGAACGGGGGGGAATGGAAGAGTAGTGTTCGTCCGGCGACTGCGGGCGTGGTTGGTGGCGACTTCCGGCCCAGGTTGCATGCGGATTCGTCGCTTCAGAGCTGTATGCCGTTGAGTGTGTCGGGCGAGGAACGTACTCGTCGTTGCTTCCGCGATGGCCGTTCCTGCCGCCTGCGCCTCCAAGCAAGCGGGCAGTGACGAAGACCTCTGCCGATATGCCTCCCACAAAACCGACATCCCGCAGCCGTTGGTCGAGGGGAATCACAACTCCGCGGCTCCCATGTACACGTTCGGCATTCCCTGCAGCGAGTCCGTGTCTGCTGAGCACTTCGCCGAGTTCGTCGTCTAAGCTAGCCGAGACTGCGTGGCGCTTACCTCCACAACTCGTCACGAAGAAGCAGGTTGTGGGGGTTGGGATGGGAGGTTGCACTGCAGTTTGGCCAGCCGTAGTTGGGGCAGTTGGTGTCGGAGTGGTCGTTGTTTGCGGCTCTGTAAGAGGTGACGTAGATGCGGCGAGTTGCCGGTCGTTCTCCCTGAGACGGCGGCGTTGTTTCCGCGTCACGGAGCAGCGGTGTACGCTTTTTGTGGGTGTGAGGAGCGGAGCGGGCACCGGGTGGCGTGGTGTGCTTCAAGGGCGATGAGGTGTGGGGCTGTTTGCTACTTCAGAGGTGATGGGAGATGGGCGAAATGGTGGTTCCCATTCCCAGCCATCCTCCGGGGGAGAGGGTGCGTTAGCGTCGCTTGCACCAGGTATGCCATGAGGCCGCGGCTGGCGCGTAGAGTTACCGTGTACCATGGCCTGGCCATCCGTGTACGTCGGCAGCCCGTCGCAGGCGTCGAGCGGACCAGTTTCGTCAGGGCCGTCGGCGAATGCCATGAGGCCTTGATAGATGCATGCCAGCATCATCATTTTCACGGTCTATGCGGCGCCCCTCGGCCAGATAACCTTTTCCGGCGAGGATGTTGGTATGTCTTCCTTCGCTTTGAGCGTCATGTCGCAACCCTTCCCTCCCAGCCAGTCTCCCGTATACCACCAATAAAGTAAAAAAAAAAACCTTGGAGGGCATCAAGGGTCTGCCGCTGCTGACGAGAGTCCCCGGGGGGGGGCCACTTCAAATCACACCCACACAGGACTCCGTATGCGCGGCGTCGCTCGCCTGCCCCAGACTTGCACTCTACCCGGAAGTCCTGACCGAGGTCAGAGACTCACTGCAAGCAGGGGCAGCGGGCGCGCCACGCAAGCAGAAGGAATGGAATGGGAAGATCTCCGTGGCCAGGCAGGCGGGCCGGCTGAGGGATCCGCTCGTCGGGGTCAGGGGCCAGGCAAGGATCCGCAGCTGTGCCGCCAAGCACGCCTCCACGTGGCTCTACGGGGCGCACAACGCCCCGGACGACCTCTGGATGTCCCCAGCCGACCTCACCGAAGGGTGAAAAATTCGGGGTCCAATTTTTTTGACCAAAAAAATTGGACCCCGAATTTTTGACCAAAAATTTTGACCCAAAATTTTGTCCTAAATTTTTGACCCAAAAATTGACCGAAATTTTTTGACCCAAAAAATTTCGGTCAAACTTTTTGAATCACTTTGCTGCAAAGTTTGCAAGCTGCTTCTCCTGGTGTAGGTCAGTGAACTAAGGTCACTCAATGGCCGCCGCACAATTTGCAAGCAAGACGAGCAAACTCAGTGAAGTCTGTGCCGGGTTTTTAAACGGGGTAGCTCGCACACCACCGTCACGTGTAGAAGAGCTTGAAGCAACCAAGAACCCGAGTGTAGATGCGGGAATTTGTAGTTTTTACACGTGTGAATTTTTTTTGTGTCGATAATACACGTCACTTTTTTTATTACCGAAAATACACGTGGCAAATTTTTTTTGACCGATAATACACGTGGCAATTTTTGGTGTGACAAACGTGTGCACGTGAATGTTGGGCGAATACGATAGGCAACGGGAGTGGACAACGGTGACGGCGTGGCACCGCTCACTGAGCACTTTCAAGAGCGACAGCACACAACCACCTCCGCGTCCGCAAAACGCGAACAGCCAAACCCGACTGGCTTCGTGCGGGGAAAAACGTCAGTACAAGTCAAGAATTGCCTCGACTTCGGACACCAAGCCAGAACATGCAAAAAGCCAGCCGCAAAGGCTCACCCAAACCAGCCCCAAAGGGCCAGGCAGCGGCCAACCCTCCCCCCCCACTCGAGCCTGCCTCAGAGTCTGAGTCAGACTTGGGGTCAGAGTCAGACACAAAGTCCGGGTCAAACTCGAAGTCCGGATCAGACTCCGGGTCTGAGTCAGACTTGGACTCAGACTCCGACTCGGAGTCCGAGTCCGAGAACGCAGTTTCCCCTTTCATCCTCTGTGTGCATGCGGCCAAAACTGTGCCCCGTGCGACAGGTGTGTGGATGTGTGACAGAAAGCCAGGTCCATGCCTGGCGGTGGAACCATGCCGCCATAACGCCGTCGTGGACATGCACTGATTGCGACCTGAACTACTGCCGAACTTGTGCTCCCCTGCTTTCGACAGTCGGGCTGCTGAGATTCAATGTCTTTCATTTCTTCCTTGTCTGCTGAAAAAGATCAAATCAAGAATCATATCAAATGAAACACCCGGGGGATCCCCTAAACAACCCCCGTGGGTGTGCTCTTGAAAAAACGAAAACCCCCCAAAAAAAAACATCAGAAAAAAGAAACCATCAAAAAACGCCTACCCTCACTGTGACCTCTCTCTGAGAGTCACAGTGGGGGTAGGCGCGGAGGAAAATGCCATCCAGGGTCACAAGGCCTGGACAGTCTTGCACGACTGAGCTGTTGAGTGACCCGACTTTCATCATAGCATTTCCTTACGTAAACATCTGTCTACAGAACTGAACTCCTGTGATTAGAAAATTCGCCCAGCATTCACGTGTACACGTTTGTCACACCAAAAATTGCCACGTGTATTATCGGTCAAAAAAAAAAATCTCTCGTGTATTATCTGTCAAAAAAAATTCCGACGTGTATTATCGACACAAAAAAAATTCACACGTGTAAAAACTACAAATTCCCGTGTAGATGCCGAAGAGGCTGCGGCCTGAAGTTAGCAAGGGTACCGTCTTCGAATCAGTGAACTCAGCTGTTCTCGCGGTAAAACTTGAGGCAAATGTCTCGGGGAAGTGACATTTTCATCACAAAAACTGGAATGTTCGAGAATGGGCAAAAAGTTAAATAGTGTTCGAGAATGGGCACAAAGTTACCGAGAATGGGCAAAAAGTTAAAAAGTGTTCGAGAATGGGCAAAAAGTTAGCGAGGGTTCGAGAATGGGCAAAAAGTTAAATAGTGTTCGAGAATGGGCACAAACATAAGGAAGTGTACTATAATGGGAATTGTCCCAAGTCCAAGGAGGTGGCTGCCCACCTCGCGGTCTCTTGTGCGGGCTCGGCGGCTCTGCCGTATCACATGACCAACAGGGCACGGAATGAAGCCAGAAAGGACGTGTATGGCGAGACCCTTGTCGGATATGAGAAGCTGCGGGGGTGGATGCTGGACGTGCGACGCGTGATGCCAGTGTGCCGCAAGTGCGGTGACGAGTACGTCACCGAGGTTGTTGGTGTTGGCCAGCCACCAGACGAGCCAGGGGTGCTCATCGCAGCCTTCGTTGCGTTTGAGCCCTGCATTTTGCAGCTAAGAAGCAGAAGGCCATCGGACACAACATTCTGTTTGTGGATGGGGCCTTCCGCAAAAACGGCAACAGGGGCACAATGCTGGCCAGATGGACAGCTGCTAGATGTTGCCCACTGTTTGGCAGTTGGGGAGAACAACACCTGCTGCGATTTTTTTCTCGAGCAGCTCAAAGACAGTGCGGGTGACTACCGCACCGTCATTTCTGACGAGGGGTGTGCACTGGAGAGTGCACTCAAGAAGGTGTTCCCCGAAGCAAAGCACTATCTGTGCAGCGAACACCTCTTCAGAAAGCCCGATATCACGGTTGCACTGAAAGAAATCTTGCGGCACGCGTGTAAGGCCGAAACTCCCGAGCGCTACGAGGCGGTGATGGCCGAAGTTCGACAGAAGAAACCTGAACTTGCCTTGAAGCTGGACCGCATCAAGGAACAGTGGGCCCGTGCCTTCGCCGATCCCCACTACCCCAAGCTCTGCCACACCACATCGAATGTGGCGGAGTCATTGAACAACGCGTTGGACGCATCAAGGTGGATTGGGTGCGTTGTGCACGCGTTCGACTACATCCGGACCCAGCTGATGACACGATTCGCAGAAAAGGCGGCGCTTTACGCGCACTCCGACTTTGACGAGCGCCTCCTTCCGCGTTTCGACACGAGGCACGGTGGCCTTCTCGCCCTCTCGTTGCAGGTTCTTCCGCCATCCGGGGGTAACGGGGTTTACGAAGTGAAAGAAGGGGGGGTCGCTTTCGAGGTGCACGTCCAGTCGCCAACCGTTCCTCGGTCTGTGGACGGGCGGTGGACCTGCTCGTGCAACAAGTGGACCGTAGATCGCATGCCCTGTGGACACATTACACGGGTGTGTCGCATGGTGCAAAACCAGGGGCACCCCATTGACACCCTCGCCCCACTGGTGTACACGGTGGAGGCCATGAGAGAAACGTACTCCCACCACTTCCCTCCCCTCATCGACAGGCAACACGCCGACGACGTCGACGACAAGACGGTTGGCATGACATGCCACAGGTCGGGAGGTCGACCGAAGAATAGCCGCATACCCGAGAGAACGGAGAACACTGGCGCGGTCGTGCAGAAGGAACCTCGCCGTTGTGGAGAATGTGGCGTTGTCGGCCACGACAAAAGGACGTGCCATGCTTCTGCTTCCGATATCCGCGCCCACAAAGCGGATGTGGCGCGCTTGAAGGCCGCTCGGACTGCGGAGTTGGCCGCACGCAAGGCGAAGCGAAACAGAGCAGGAGGCTCGGAAGCTGTCCCCGGGAAGCCCAACGTCCCACCCGACGGCGTTATCCTTGCATCACCACACGCCCACGTCAAGTGGTTAGCGGCGGAGTACCCGGGATTCTCCCCGGAAGATGTCGAAGGGGATGGGAACTGTTTTTACCATGCCATGGTAAGGACAGAGTTCCCACTCTTCCGCGCGTATCGAGGGGGGAAGGGGCATATGCAGTTGCGCAAGCACATCTTCGCGAACGTCCAGCCACGGTTCACGGAGGGTACCGCGTGGCAAGATTTCACCCGGGCCGTCATGGACCAAAGCAGGAAGTCGGTCTCCGAATGGCAGAATTACCACCGTGCCGCCAAGAAGTTTGCGGACCAACTGGTGGTCAACTACGTCTGCCAGCTTTTTGGGGTCGAGATCCACCTGTTGTGTGTCAACGAGAAGGGGGAGTTCCGCCTCCAGGTAACGACACCCATTGGAGGAGACGGGGCCACTGGAACGGTGTACCTGGTGAGTGAAACAGAAACCGACGAGTTCATGCCCACCCCAACCGACGATGACGGGCCCGATGACACCATCCCAGCCGAGCTCCCGCGGACAGTGAAATACGTCGGGCACTTCCAGGTCCACCTCGGGCCTTTCCCACCGGAGCTGCTTGCCAAGATCCCGAGAAACCTGCTTCACACACAAGAGCAGCGGATCTTCTTGACACACGACGAGCTGGCTGCATGGCGCCTGAATCGGAAGAGAAAGGCAGCGGCTGAGCAGGAGCAGGAGACTCCAGCACCAAAGAAGGCGGGCCCAAAGAAGACGACGGCGAAAAAAGCAGGAAAGAGAAGAACACACAGCGATGCTTCGACCTCCGGTAGCTCAACGCCGACATCCCCGGAGACATCCTCGGATTCCCGTAGCTCAACGCCGACATCCCCGGAGACATCCTCGGATTCCCGTCCACCGCCGAAGAAACGCAGGAGACCAGCAGGAAAGCCTGCTTCAAAGCGTGGCTCAAAGGCCAGGAAGTAGTAGCGGTTCCGCATCCGAAATAGGGAACATGGCTTCACGCCACAACAACACCTGACAAGCAAAAAAAAGCATGTTCGACAAGACTATGCTATGGCTTCAACACTTCGGGCAGGGGCAAACCCCCTAAACAACCCCTGTTCCGAAGGCCAAATCAAAAGAAAAGCCACAAATACACAAACAAGAATTCTTTACGTGCAAACAAGTTCTGGCCAGTCTGGTCCCTTTCAAAGTCTTTGGTAAACTTGGTCAACTTGCCAAAAACCTTGAAGGGGACCAGGCTGGCCAGAACAGGGGGAAAACGCCTTCCAGGGTCACAAGGCCTGGACAGCTGCGGAGTACCAGCTGAGCTGTTGAGTGCACCCTGGCTTGCGGATTATCCGAAAAAGTAGTTTTTTTTCGTTAAACTGCTTTTTTGTTGCAAAGAAAACGTATTTGTAGTGCGCGAAAAAACTGTTTTTTTTTTTACATATATATGCGCGGAAAAACTGTTTTTTTTTACAAATATATGCAGTGCTCGCGCTAAGAAAAAAGCCGGTCATTTATGACTAAAAAAATCCATCGCTGAAAACTGATCGGTCATTTATGACCGGTCATTTTTGGGGCAAAAAAGACCAGCTGACCAGTCATATTTGGGTCAAAAGTGACCAGCAGTGTTGTCGTGCCAGAGCAGCCGGGCAGGCCCTGCCTGCCTCCCACCTGGCTGTGTTTTCTTCCTGGTGTCACAGTGGTGTACCCAATCACTGCACATGTGCCCTAATTACCGTCCGGAGCCGAAACCCAGCGACGACAGAGCCGGCTAACATGCTGCAGATCCAGCTGGCACAACGGCCAGTACTAACGTGTGATGAAGTGGACAACGACCAGCCGCACCTTTTTCCTGGGTCACTCACCATCCGCCAGCTCCGGCGGCGGCGGGTGACCTCGACCTTTTAGGCCGAGGTAAAATACCCCAACGCTCCTGCAAGTCTTCCCTCGTTCCCTCTATCTTTCTCTTTCTATTCCAAACTATCTGACATGAAGCCCATTGTTCTCCATTGTTTCCCCCTTTTTTATCCCTGCTCGTAGCTGCTGATGAAAGATTCTCTCAGTTTCACTGTGGGAATCGGACATCAAACCCAGAGCAGGACAACACAGTCAGTCTACCAGGAGGAGGGGCGCATGGCAGGAGAAATGGCTCCTGCCATGCGCCCTGGCGGCTCGCCGGCAATTCCAGTCTCTCTCTCAGCCTGCCAGCCTGCGGCAGGGAGGACAAGATCCAGTCACCATCCGCCAGCTCCTGATTATTTTCAGACGACTGGCACTTTTTCTTTGCAGCTTCTACTGTAAGAGTAGCATAACTCAAATCTTCATTGGCTGCGGCGCTACTTACCGCTCTGAGTCTCTCCCGCTCCTCCTCTGGAGTCATTCGTGACGTCGCGCCCGTCGCTGGTTACTACTCGTGGTAAAACAGTGGCTCTGATTCTGAAGAGGTTTCGGCACAGAATTAGGAAGCGCTACTCGCGCATACCTGAATTATGCACGAATCTGTGTGCACAATACCTTTAGAAAACCGTTTACCCGTAGTCTGCGGTGTCAATGACCCAGTGCGCAACCAGGATATATACCGAGCCGGGACGCAGCAGCCAACCACAATGCTGGCACCTCGTTCGAGGAACGGATCCGACGGAAATCGGAATCGGAAATGGCGAACCCAAAAATGGCTGGGATTCTTTGGATGTATGGGTGGTGAGTTCGAATCCCACCCTGGACAATTTTCAATGTTCGAGAATGGGCAAAAAGTTAGGCGACTGTTCGAGAATGGGCAAAAAGTTAAAAAGTGTTCGAGAATGGGCAAAAAGTTAGCGAGTGCTCGAGAGAGAGTACTATTCGCGAGCTACACCCACACGGGTTCACTCCTACGCCCCAGGTACCAGGCCGGAGGAATTCCTCAGGTCCCCCCGGAGGAATTCCTCCGGAGCATTTTTCAGCACCTTTTTTGAGGAATTCCTCCGGGTTTTTCCTTAGTGGGAGCACTGGCTCGGACTTGGTCCGACCATATATAAGCCACTGACCAGGCTATTAGCTTCATTTTGCCTCAGTTTTCCAAATTCCGTCTCAATAGCTAATTTGCTTTTCCCGCTCTGAAACCGAGAAGCCTTTGTTTAAGCCACTCGTACCTTCCAAAAGGGGGGGTCCGGGGGGGCTCCGCCCCCCGGCAAACGGTATGGTACATTCAGGTGGAGAAAGAGTTTGCACTTCTCAGTCCGTTTGTCGCGTTAAACATACGACCAACGTACTGGTGGCACTGTTTGCCACCTGTGTGACCCTCGCCCCGCTCCCCCGGGGGCACATTCCTGAAGCCAACAACTCATTTCAAATTCATCCACAACTCAGATACTGTGTGCTGGTAAATCATTGGCACGAGTTGATGCAGACCGGAGACTACACGGAACAAGGCACTTGTGTCAACTCAGAAAGAATCTGTCAAGAACTCCGGGCTGCTTCTGAGCCTCGACTCCCTCACTCGGCTCAGCTCCCGCGGCAGCCCCACTTCTGCCAGCCAGCCCACCATGCCAGCGGCGACCCACCGATTTATTTTATTTTTTGAGCCGCCCGGATTTCCAAATTCCGTCAGCTGACGGAAATTGGAATGGGAAGCTAATGCCCTGCACCAGGGCACATGGGAATTAGCCCCCAAAACCGACCTTTTGTCTATCTGCACACCAGATTTTGGTCGCCACGCGAGCTGATTGCTTGCCTATAATCGCCAGGGATAGCTCTTTCCATCCCAAAAAAATTCCCCAAAATTTCCAAAATTTTGACCCAAAACGGGCTGCTTTTCAGACGGAAAACCTGTGACACTTTTTCGTGGAATGAGTAATGATGAGGCGAAACCCATGGTTTCTACGCGATTTTTCGGCATTCCCGAGGGTTTTCACCAAAAAAAAAACTTTTCGAAATATCAGCCATTCTGAGCCACCGAGCCATCGAGCCACCAGTGGCTGGCCAGCCAGTGGCTGCCACTGGCTGCCAGTGGCTGTCCCCACACTGGGCGGTGCCTCTGAGAGGGGCGGACGACGTCATGTTCGAAGTAGCCTTGCGGATCGAGCATGCAATCGAGTGCGGACGGCCTTTGTATGGGTTGTCCGTAGACTACGAGAAGTGCCTCCCTCACGACATAATGTTCAGACTGGTGGAGTACATGGGAATCGACAAAGGGGTCCTGAGGGCGCTAAGAGGGGCATACTCTGCCATCAGGAGACACTTCAAAACCGCGGGCGGAATAGGGGAAGCCTTCAACGCAGCAAACGGCATTTTGCAGGGATGTCCCTTGAGTGTCTTGCTGCTGAATGCGCTTGTTGCAGTATGGATCCGAGCGGTAGAGGTGCTCGGAAGCGAGGAAGAAGTTGCACGCATTGGCCTTCCTGGACGACACCCAGGCCATGACGAGCGACAAGAAACATTTCAAAGCGGCCGCACAAACAACAACACGATTCGCGGATGCGGCAGACTTGGGAGTCGGAGCCGCAAAGTCCTACTGGTACACAACGTGTGAAAGCCGTGAGAGGACGGTGAGAGTGCAAGGAAAGACGATAGAGAGACAGCAGGCTTTCGACGTGTTGGGGACGATGTTTTCGGTAAGTCAAGGATCGCCGAGGCCGAGCAAGCGCATAAAGGGGCGACACGAAAAGGCACAAGCCACCGCCCGCCGGGCTCGACACCTCCCCGTACCGATGGAAGAAAGGGAACGATACGCAGCTGCTGCAGCAACGACCAAGGCGCTGTACGGAACCGCCGTGTGGCAGCCACCCAAGAAGTACGTTCAAGCTTTGACGAGAGCAACAGTGGCGGGTATCTGGTCCGGAAGCCCACGCCGGAACGGCGCAATAGTGCTGAATGTGTTGTGCCGTGGACACCGGCTGGACCCGGCTTCTGTCACCCAAACTTTGCTTTGACTTAGCATCGCCCTTGCTTCACCAGGATGGAGGCGGTCCCGGATTCCAACCCGGCCGAGGACAATTTTCTGGTCGAAAATGATTTTCGGGAGTTATTGGTCTAATGTGCCCAAATTGTGTTTTTTGCCGAGTTTCTCAACATGTCGTCTTCTTGTTGCGGTAGTGGTATGGTCCTTTGACAGAGTGAGCCGATGCCTCTCATCTCACCTTTAAAACACGGCTGAGTCACGCATGCTCTTGACAGACGCTAGCGTCCGACATTTCGCACGCGCGTCGCAGTCGTTGGGTGGTATTGACAGGGGGTTTCATCGGACACTCGGATGAGCTTCGTTACTTCACCGCCGCAGGTTCCCCCCTGCCCTGGGAGGTCTGCTTGGCTGCCTTCGGTTTGCGTCTCCGTGTTGGTGTTGTTGCTTCGCTTTTGGACTCCTTCTTCGGCTTGGGACGGTCCCAACGTCCTGATCTGCTCTTGGTGCACGTCTTGCGCTAAGTCTGCGCAGTTCGTCTCTCCTGCTTGACTTCGTGCTTCCATCGAGCCTGCTTGCGCTCCCATCCCGACGGGTAATGCGTCTGCGGTCGAAAACTGCCATTCAGTGTTGCAGCCTTGCGGAGCCCAGCCTGCGGTACGGCTCGCACCTTGTCGCAGGCCTTCTTCGCCGTCTGCTCTCGTGCGGCGGCTTCGTAGGCGCGCATCACAGCTTCAAACGCCTATTTGTGGTCTCTTGTTGAGTCCGGCCATGTTCCCGCCTCCGAGATAGGTAGCCGGAAGGCTCTCAAACTCGTTTAATGCGTCAGGGCAGTGCAATGCGTGGGTTGGCTCGATAGAGAGAGAGCTATTAGCATACCTCTAATCTCGGAAAAAAGGGTGAGGAATTCCTCACCTTTTTCCCGTTGGTGGTATCGTGTAGGCAAAGCACTGCATCGCAGTCTACTCTCTGCTGGGCGTGGGCTGGCGGGCAGAAGTCTGGGGCTGCCACGGGGGCTGGAGCCGAGAAAGAGAGTCGAGGATCAGAAGCA
Source organism: Diplonema papillatum (assembly GCA_030068145.1). Taxonomy (NCBI): domain Eukaryota; phylum Euglenozoa; class Diplonemea; order Diplonemida; family Diplonemidae; genus Diplonema; species Diplonema papillatum. Next base: position 13,943 of record JAPJBO010001579.1, on the reverse strand, counting down.
GCCCCGGATTTCTTGACAGATTCTCTCCGAGTCGACACAAGTGCTTTGTGTCTTGTGATCTCTGGTCTGCGTCTACTCATGCGAATGAGTTACGTGGTTGAATTTGTAATGGGCTGTTGTCTTCAGGAATGTGCAGTGACAAACAGACTAAATGCAAACTTTCTCCACCGTACCGTACCGTTCGCCGGGGGGGGAAGTAAGGGGTTTGGTGGGTACCTTGAATCGTCGCCGTCTTCTCGGCCACGGCCTGCTTTTGAACAGCTGACCATGCCGCCATGTCCTTGTTCTGGGCTTCGAGATCGTCGATCGCCTTTTGAATGGCGACCGCCTTGTCCCGGGCGACCTTTAGCACCTCTCGACTGTCAGCAAACGAAGCTAACGAAGGTAAGCGCACATGTCTGGAGGGCGAGTGTTGCGGCGAGCCGGTGAATGAGTTTGCTGCAGTGTCCTCGTGAGGCGAGGGTGTGGTTGGGGTAGTAGCTGGCCCCGTGTCCGGAAAGGGCTCAGTTGGCTGAGGCTGCTTGGGCTTCGACACTCGTTTTCTTGCAGCAGTGCCGTAGAGAAGGCAGCGTTGCTCGGAAGTCAGCGTCGCTCTCCTGTCGTCTTTTAGACGAGCCACGGAGAGCTCTGACGCTCGGGCGGAGATTTCGCCGAGAAGGTCGGTCCGCATGTGGAGAAGCGCGTCTTTGTCTTGAAGGGTTAAGGGTTCGAGCTTCAGAGATTCACCGCCAGCCAACATCGCGTCGATGACGGCTAATTTCCTCTTCTGTGCAAGTTGCCAGTCGGCGAACTCGCGCTCCGCTTTCACCCACGACTTCTGGTGCTTGTCGACGCGCCTGGCCGCAGTCTTGGCCTCCCTCCGCTGCTCGTGCAGCGCAGCTTGCAGGTCTACCGAAGTGCTCCGCTTCCTTTGCTTCGGCGCGGCTTCGCCCTTAGTCCGTGCGGCACGCACTGCTCGGTTTGACGAAGACTCGTCGTCCGGGGTTTTAATCGTCGCCTTCCGCTTCTGACTGGTCGCGTGCCCTGCTACGGCCACTTGTGATGCGGGGCGGAGACTGGACGGATGCGAAGGGGCGGCACCAGTCCCTTCGCTCTCTCCAGCAACCCGGACCCCTCTCTTGGAGGCTCCGCTTTCCGTTCTTCCATCGGCGGAGCTTAGCGCAGGCAGTGTTCCCACCTCTACTGACAGCAGACCGGCTTTCGCCTTCGTGACCACCCCTCGGAGTGCGGACGGCAGGCCATCGCCACTTGATGCCCTGCAACGACCTTCCTGTGTTGATTCGGTGCACGCCTCCGTGCGTCCGTCGGCCGATGTTTTTGTCGGCGTGATGCTTCGTGGGAGTTCGCACGACTCTCCAATGTCGCTCTTCGGCGAATGTTCGTCGGAGGAACCGTCAATGCCGGCAGGCGGTGCGTCTCCAGCAATGCCTCGACTCGAAATGCTGGCGCGCTGACTCTCCGGGTCGTCTGCCACGTCGCTAGCACGGTCCGGGTCGCCAAAACGAAACCCCTCGAGAATCTCCATTGTCATCCGAAGCCGGCCACCGGCTCGTCAGCTCCCGTGTGCTGGCGAGGCGGGCCTGCATCGCACTTCTTGGGTGCGGTTTCTTTCTCTTGCCCCTTCACCTACGCAAGGCCCGGTGCATTTCGATCAGGTTTTGTGCGGCCCGAATCTGTTTGCTCAGGCTGGTGTTGGTGTCTGCGGTCCAGAATACACCAACTGAAAAGCGAATCATGGAAATTTCGCGAAAAACGGATTTCAAGAATTTTCGGCCCCGAACCCCGTGTTGACCGACGCGAAATTGCACCATCACGGTATTGCCCCACACGCACCCAATTGGGGGGCCAAGGATCTATTTGCTATTGATTTTCCAGAAAAAATACTCACAGGGGGTTTAGCTGCCGCCTGTGGCTTTCACCAGCGGATCTTGCTCTGCTCAGGCGGCTCTGCTGTTCGTCATCCTGCATGCTGGCGTTCTTTTTCGTCCGTTGGTGGCAGCTGCTGCTGTGGGAAAAGACGGGCTCGAAGGAAGGCTGCGCGGGCACAAGGGCTGGGGTGCAAACAGCGTACAAGCACACATGTCACAGGAGAGGAAAACACAAGTGTCGAATGTGTCAGTCTGTGGCCCTTTCTTTACTTGCTCATTGCTCTGATTCTTCAATGCAGGATTGCGGCTAGGTTGGACCTTGGCTGACCTGGTTGTACTACTGGCGTAGTATGCCCGGGGGCAGCAAGGGAATTGGCTACGACTGCTTCCAGCATTCCTTGATTACGACTCCGCCGCTCGTACTCTGTGCTTGTGCCCTCTTGAGGACATTGGCCTGCCGCTGTTTGCCGGGTTGAAACCCAAACAGACTTACGGCGTCGCGGGTAATTCCCTCCTTGAGTTGCAGCTTCTTTGCTGTCCGGTAACCCCCAAATCCAGCCCTATATGATTTCATTCACACAGACCCGAGCCCGAAGCACTGCCTGTCTCGAGAAAAAAATGAAACCACAAAGTGCTTCGGACTCGGGTCGATCAGTGCAGAGTAGCTGAAAATCTCCATCATCAGAGAATCTCCCGATGCGGAAAATCGATGCATCAGCGTTCGGCTGTGTTTGGACGCGTGAGTCATGAAATTTGCACTGTGGTCGATAGTTTTCCCGATTCCTTTGTTTCGTGTGTTGTTTCTGACGGTCTGAACTTAATTTGCATTCGTTTGTAACGCTTCTCTCGCTGGCTTGACTGGATGAACAGAACAGCGTGCTTGGAAAATGCTAAAACGGTGTGAAGACCGATGACCTGTCGAGCTGTTCATGATGAGTGACGAAAACGACAAGCTAGGTGACGGAACCGTGATGCGAGCTCTCGCGCTCTCCCTGCGCGGTGATGGGCGAGAACGGCGGCTAGCTCCTGTCTTGATCACTTTCTGGAGGTTCGTGTTATTCTCTCCCTTTGCCGAGGTCACTCGTGGTAGGACCCAATAGGACGACTGCATGAAACAAATGCGGGGTGGTCCGGAGCACCGTTTGCGACCTGCGGTGTCATACTCGTTTGCTTCGGTCGCAGCCGTCCATTCCCCTTGTAGTTTGCTTGCAGTGTACTTTCACAAGCCGAAATTGTCTGTGCAGCCAACCTCGGTGAGCTTCCGAGGTTGCGACTGCAAGTTATCTTGGAATGGCTCGCAATTCCAATGCCTGCCGTGCAGCACAGGGGCCCGACACTTCGTGGCCAACGCAACGAAACACCCCTCGCCTTGCGAGGATCGGAGTGGATCGAACGATCCGACATCCTCTGCATGAACCGAATTCCATAGACCGGGATGACCACCGTGCAACTAGCTGTCATTGTCTGCGGCCTCTGCAACACTGCGAAAAATCAGCGTGGAAAGTACAATTCCGCCGCCCTCAAATCTGCACCGCGCAATAAAAAAGGAGCACGACAATGGCGTGGGGGGTGGGGGGGTGCTCCAGCCCCAGCGCATGGTGTCGCGTCAAGATTGCCGGTGCCAACGCATTCGCTCGGAGGTAGGGGCGAGTACTACCTTAAAATTGAAAAGGGGGGTAAAACTCAGAACTTTCTGAACTTCTTGAACTTGGCGTCGATGCGCTGCTTACCCTTCGGGTTGATCTTCAAGACGTTGAATCGGACAGTCTTCGAGAGCGGGCGGCACTCACCAGCGACAACTTCGTCACCAACCTGTGCGTGTGATTCCGTGGTACTTTGTCTATGGCTCCAGCTGGGGATGGAATTCATGGGCAACGGAATTTAAAAGAATACCTTCTTCACGATGAAGGCGGGGCTGCAGTGAGCGGAGAAGTTGGAGTGACGCTTCTCGTATCTCTGGTACTTGGTCACCCAGTGGAGGTAGTCCCGACGGACGATGACCGTGCGGTTCATCTTGGTGCTCTTCACGATTCCACGAAGGATACGGCCTCGGATCGACACGGAGCCAGTCCACGGGCACTTCTTGTCAACGTACGTTCCTTCGACGGCCTCCTTCGGCGTCTTGAATCCCAGACCGACCTTCTTCCATTGCCTCAGGTTACCCTTGCTGTTCTTCTGGAAACGCGACTTGACCACTCTCTTGGTCGCCGGGAAAACGTTCCCCTGTGGTTTCAGTGCGAGAGTCTTAATGGGAGCACAGCAAAGAAAGTTGAAGAATGGCTGAAGATAAAGTGGTGTCACCGGAGGGGGTAATCTCAGGGCCGCCCACGTGATAAGCCGTTAAGCATTGAGTTCTTTTAAGTACATGAACCACATGGATTAGCATGCACTGCCTTGAAAGTCAGGTTATCGGATGACGTCGTCACCTGCCATCGCGTCGTCAAGGTCGAGCATTTGTGGAGCTAGCGGGGTTTGGCTTTCTTGCGATTCCAGAGACTGAGTCGGCGAGTACGAGGGCGGGCACGTGTGCCCGTTTTTGACTTTCGAGGGCATTGGCGTGCCCGTGGTCCCCGGTCGTTTCTGAGAGCTGCTTGCCCTCGGAACCTTCTTCTTCCTTCGATGCACCCCTGACTCGGGGGTGGCCGTTAAGCAGTGTGAACTTGAAATGCAGGTACCACAGGGGGAAGCTTGCATTTGTCATAGGCCGTTAAGCAGCGGCTGCCGGATCTCACCTTTTATATGTACGCTATAGAAAGAGTAGCGTTGGCACTCTTACAGGTTCGTTCCTCGTAGCTCGCCGGGAACGGGCACTCCTCCCAACACAGTTTTGGTGACCGCTATTCCGCAGTGGATACATCGATATGTTTCCCGACTTGCGGATCGTGCTCGGTCATTTGAAGGGGTGCGGACACTCGACGAGTGGTCTGGTTGAGATGAAGAAGCTCCTCGTTCGGCCGTGGATGTGGTATGTTTGGTCGTGGATGTGAAACTACAAGCAACACCTCCGTGTTTGCAAGCACAACTGCCGCAATGGGCACCGTGATGGGATGCTACCGGGGTGGTGGAAGTGTTACACGATTTCCGCGATGGTTAAAGCTCACCACCTTTTTCAGCATCACCCCTTTGGGTGACATCTCTACGACCTTGCTGCAGGATTCTGGAGCCCCCGGCAAGCCAATCAGGATGTGCCAGTGTCGGTACTCCTGCGGCGAGGGTGCATACCTGCTTCTGGAAGCCACGCTCAGTCTGCTCACCCGCGTCGAAGTTTACCATCTTTAGCTCCCTTTTCTTTGACTGACTGGTGCGCGAGGTTTTCGGTCGTTTCGGTCAATGCACAATGAACACCCCGGTGCTTGGCGCACGTGTCGCACGTCGGCAACTCGTGCATCCAGCACTTGTGCAAGTTCGACCAACTACATACATATACCGTATTTCTAAAATGTTGGCCGGAAATAAACCTGGCGCCCCCCCAAAAACCGGGCAAAACCGCCAGCTTTATTTCCGGCTAACATTTTTGCAGGTTTTTTGGGTACCTACCCCCCTCCGTGAACATGTCACCCCCTTTTGTGCAAAAGTCCGCTGGGGGGTGACATACTTAAGGGTTTGCAGAGGTCATCTGAGGCTCGGCTGGGGGGAAACGTCCTTAGCAGCCCTTCTAGGACACGACCGACCAGAGACAGAACGCTGGGCCCATGGCAAGGTACCAGATGCTGAAAGACCGCCCGACTTCCAACCCCAGTTCCTCAGGACCCCTGCAGGCAGGGAGACCCTGCCGACGCGCTGGACCTCAACGCAACAAGCAACAAGCTCGAACGACTGGGCATAACGCGCCGCAGGCCGAATCAATGTGCCACATTGACGATCGGACGTGTACAAAGCAGACCAGGCACGAACGTGAAGAGAGTGATGATTGAACCGTTGCGCAAAGCAGACCAGTGGCATGAATGACGTAAAAGATACGTGATTATCATCATACGTGATCCACTGCTCTCCTTCTCGCGCACAGCAGACATAATGGCCGCTGTGTCTAGGCCGCTGCTTCCGGCTCAGCATTCACTCAAACTTCTGCATTGAACGCCCCTCAGGTTGCAAGTGCAAGACACTTGCAACAATTTTACAAACCTCCTTCTCCTGTTCACAGTCCGTGCACTTCAGCAAATCGTGTTGGCAGAATGATAACATTGCGAGGTCTGGATGTGTTTCGAAGTAGGTCGTTCCATCAGTTGCAGCCACCGGGAACAAGCCGAACAATCCACTCTCAAGAAGTTCCGATGCATCCTGATGGGCGTTTCCTTGAAATTTCTCAGGCATACACTTGCGGATTCGGGACAATATGGCAGACAGTGTTCCTGTCTCGACGTCTTGCTGAAGAAAAGTCGTGAGGTCGTTGCAAGCGTCATTCGCAACCGACGCAATGCGGTTGACCATGTTGTGCATTGAAGAACTGTAGGATGGCCCCCAGTAACAGCTGTTGCCCAAGTTTTGAATCCCGCGAGACCTCCCATTTAAAACGTTGTTGGCTGCTTCAAGACCACGTGTCACTTTGGCGGTCGCGCAAGCAACCAAAGAGGCGAGGATGACCGCTCCGATTGTAGTCTGCTGCTGTGCATGCTCACTGGTGCGGAAGGCGGCGGTGAAAGCGGAAAACTCACAAAAAACCCGTTCAAAAAAAAGACTCCGCTGCGCGGCCACTCTCCACTGGGACAACAGGACAAAACCTTGAGTATGTCACCCCCCCCTCTCAGGCCTTGGGGGGTGACATACTCAAGGCACGGTTGGCAGATAATCACGATTACAACCTATTAATGGGATGATTCCGGGGGTCTGAATTTCACAAAAATTCACAAGGGATTCTGTGAATTCTTGTGAATTCTTGCAATCTGCAGCAAGACGACGAATTCTTGCGAATCTTCGTGAATTCTTGAAAACTTTTGTGAATTTTTGTGTATTTTTGAGATCGTGAGCAACTGCCAACAACAGTTGCAGCCGACTAGTGTTGCGCCGCGCCGAAAGCGCGGAAAAAGTGACCCTTCTGGAGTCACGTAGCGAAAAGCTGGCATAGTGTGGTACTCATTTGCTTGCAAATGACTCCCCACTAACGCAACAAGACGGGGACTGGGAAACAAGAAAATCACACAAACGATTATCAACATGTCTGCACCTCCGAGCGGTGGTCCTGGGCAACGCGTTGACTCTGATGAGACAATGCGGCCGACGCAGACAAAGGCAGAGGCCCCATGGCAGTGGGTGCCAGCGAAGAAGAGCAAGCAGCATGCCGAGCTGCGAAGTGAGGACTGGGACGTGCCGGTCGTCGACGTGCAGGCGCTGCAAGGTTGTATCGCAGGCGTTGCCATTGCGAGTCGTGCGGAGACGAAGAAAGCCTACGGTGGAGGCGTGCGAAAAGGAGCATGCGCGATGGTGGTGCTAGGCGCGGTGCCAGAGCTGGCAGGCCTGAAGGGGCACACAAGCCCGGTCGTAATCAGACGAGGAACCCGGGTTGAGACGACGACGGGGACCCTCTTCCAGCTGGGAGAAAAGCCAGTCAGTTCGAAATTGACGATGAGGGAAGCGCCAATGCCAGACGCGCGTGAGTGGGATGACACCCATCGACTGTCTGTGCATGTTCCCCGGCAGTACACAACGCCGGGAGAGTGGGAAGAGGCGACTAGCAACCTGCGAGCTTACCTTCAGCGATTCGCAGGGGAGGCGGGCGTTGACGGCCGAGCCATCGGGATCACCGGTGTTGAGACACGCGGTAGAGCCGAGGACCCGGCGCGATCTATCGGCGCACTTTTGCGTGTTACCGGCGAGCAGGCGAAGACGCTCGAGGCTGCATCGGGTCATCGCGGCGTTTTCGTGCGCGATAAGAAGGACGCAGGGCCGATCGTCTGGCTGGCTGCCAACACGACCCTCCCTGAGGCAAGGGAGTTAGCAAGGCGCCTGCAGGCACGGAGGCTGGCGGCCAACAGGCGCGGGCTCGGGCTTCGGGTGGCACCGGAGGCCGAAGAACGCGTCCGGACCGCGGTGGGAGAGAAGGCCGTGCCAAAAAGGAACGGGATGCCGTGGGACGTCTACGGATTTGCAAAACGGACCACGGCAGCCCAGGCTGAAGCCTTTCTGAGAACGGCAGGGTGGGAGGGGGTGACTGCAATCAAAGTCATTCCGAAGAGAGGAAGGGTGCTCGCAGTGGTGAGGGGAACGGAACCGCCCTCATGGGTCTTCGGTGTTACCGGAGGGGGAACACGCATCGAGGTTTCCTCAGCCCGGCCGATCTCCGAGACCGAACAGAGGTGGGTGCAAGCAGCGGCACCGGAGAAGAGACGAGACCCTGCAGAGGTCGGCTCAGTACGGGAGCAGGAAAGATACACCTGGGCGGAGTTTTTGAGCTGCTACGGAAAGAGAAAGGGAATCGAACGATGGCGCGAGGCTGGGAAGCAACTGCCCGAGGGAGGGAGTGCAGCGAAGGGTTTGAGTGGCGGAAAGAAAGGCAGTCCTATGAAGGGCGGTAAAGGCGGGAAGGACTTCAACATTGAATCGGCCACTGGGCCAGCAGGCCCTAAACCAGCCGGCACACCAGAAGCAACAGAGATGGAGGAGCTGCGCGCACAGCTGAAAGAAGCTCTTCGCCAGATCGAGGACCTCACCAAGCGACTGGCGGAAGTGCAGACAAAGCAGGCCGGAGCACAGAAGTCGCCGTCACCGCGGCGACAGCCGAGTGCGGACCGCGAGGAAGGGAAGACCAAGAAGACGAAAGGCACCAAGCCGGGGGGCCAGAAGACGGGGGCGAAGAAAAGGGCGAGGTCCGGCACCGAATCGGCGTCTCAGGAACGAAACGAGGCAAAGCCACCGGCGAAGATGCAGAACTCCGCTGCATCCATGACAAAGAAATCGGACAGGCAGTCGACGCTGGCCGGTTTTGTATCGTCGACCGCGAAATGAAGCGAGGCCAACCTGGTCGGAGGAGGGGACGTAACAGGGACGGCAGATGACGACGACACCGACTATGAGTGGATGGAACGAACGGCGCGCGGTATGTGCGCAAGGTACATCCAAGTTCCGGGAGACGGGAATTGCCAATTCACGGCAATTGCGGACAGCTACGGCGGAATCGACGCAGGCGCATTGAGGGAGCGAGTGGTCCGAGACATCGAAGCGAATACCGCAAGGTACTATGACTACTTGGGAGGAGAAGAGATGGGGCAGTACCTGCAGAGAATGGAAACTGACCGAACATACGGAGACGAGCTGACTTTGAATGCAGCAGCACAGGTGCTAAAGTGCAACATCTGGGTGGTGAATGCCGCCCATCGTGGAGTGATAAAGCGGTGGAGGTCAGATGGGGCGGACCGGACGCTAGTGATAACCTACCAACCGTTACACTACGACCGACTCCAGCTCCCCTTACAAAGCCTGCAGTTGCTGGAACAAGCAGACACCAATACCGTGCCCCTCGCGAGGCTGTTAATCGCCCAGCGAAGAACACCGCCCCCAAACCGACAACCGCACCCGTGCCACGAGAAGTCGACCTCGCAGCCACGGCAGCCGCCGCAGACGCTGCCCTCACAAAGATCGTCGACCTCGCAGCCACGGCAGCCGCCGCAGACGCTGCCCTCACAAAGATCAAGGCGAACGACGACCCGGCCGAGGGGGATATCAGTCGCGACGGTAAACGTGACTTCCTACCGGAAGCACTACCTCGACGTCGCCACGCTTGACGCGGACTTCATAGCGATGCAAGAACTTCGGCTGGATGCACCGTCGGCAAAAGTGTATGAGCAACTTGTCCGAAAGGAATTGGGGGGACGGCTGTGCACGGCGAAGCCACAACCGACGACCAAAGCGGCGAGAGGCGGGACGCAGACCGCACCTGGCGGGGTGGGGTTTTATATCCGAGCGGGGGAAGGAAAGGTTTGGATTCCTGGAAAAGACCATGAGCTGGAAAGGACGTTGTGGGATACAGGAAGATGGCACCACGTGGCCACACCAATTGGAGGAGGAAGGAACATGCTACACATGATGACAGTATACGGGCATGCCGGCAAACAGGAGTCGAGAGAGAGCTTGTTCGAGAGGGTGTTCGAAGCCGCTTCTGCTCTCGGCAGCGTCCCCACCCTTATCCTAGGCGACTTCAACACGACAGTGGAAACATCGCGGACCCTGCGAGCCGCGACTTCGATTGGGCAGTGGACCGACGTGGCTCACCATGTCGCCATGCGAAACGGGACGTCGCCAGCAAAAACATGCTGGCAGGCAGAGGGAGGAACGCGGATAGACCTCGTTTTAGCCAACGAGGCTGCCATGCAAGCAGTCGAAAGCGTAGAGGTCGTGGAGGTCAAGCCGATACCAACGCACCACGCGATTGTCGTCCGAATGAATCTGGAAAGGTTCCAGGACCGGCAAAGAACAATGGTGGGGCCGGCGGCTTTTCCTAGAAGAATGCCAAACCTGAGCGAGGAAGATGAGAGATCGCTCGCCGAGGAGACGCTGGCAAAGACGAGAGATAAGCTTGCGCGGGCCTTGGCCAGGAAGGCGGTGGAGGAGACGTGGAGACTGGCGTCGGGACCTGCGGAGGAGTATCTGGCGAGAAGGTCCGAGAAGTTGGAGAAGAAGTTTACAGGCCGGACGAGAGAAACGAAGATCCAAAGTCGACCAACCGCAGCACCGCAGGGGAGACGAACCGGAGTGGCGGCCAGCGTAGAAGAACGCTCAACCTCACGTCTCCTGAGGCAACTGCAGGCCATTGCCGCCGACGGGGAGAACGGACCGGCCAGCATGCAAACCGATCGGATGAGAAAGCGACGATGGGAGAAAGCAAAAAGGATAGGAACACGCCTTATGGCTGAAGGGCCGTACAAGGAAGTATGGGGGAGACCAAGCCCACCTGTAGGGGCGGACCTCATGCACATGATGGAAGGCCTGATAGGATGTCAGGGTAAACTCGCCGAGAAGGTGAGAGACGCGCGCGTACGAGAATGGCGAGACCGCATGCAGCTAGCGGTTAAGACGAGACCCGGGCGGATTTTCTCATGGCTGAAGCAGGAAGACAGGAAACAGGTGAATTTCATCAAAGACGAGGATGGGAATGTTACATGGAACCCGGAAGAGATGGACAGGATCCTACGTGGGCCAAACGCGTGGGGGGGAGTTTTTCAGAGACACTTCCGGAACTCGGCGCCGCGATGGGATGACTTCAAGGAGCAGTTTGAGGCATCTATCAAACGGACAGAACCGGTTGCACTTGCGCCGATAACGAAGGGAGATCTCTTGAAAACTCTTACCAAGCTGGGCAAGGAAACGGCACCGGGGGCAGAAGGCTGGCGAGTCCACGAATTGGCGGCGCTGCCAGATGAAGCGATTGAGCGGTTCGCGCAATTGTTTAGGGTAGTCGAAGAGACTGGCCGTTGGCCTCGGACACTTCTGACGGCGTTGATAACTCTCATACCAAAGAATGAGGGAGAGACGGGACCGATGAACTTGCGCCCAATCTCGGTGACAAGTGCTGTCTACCGACTCTGGGCGGCGACGCGGCTTCGGATGCTGGGCGAGTGGGTCTGCCAATGGATACCCGATGGAGTACGCGGGGCGGTGCCTCTGAGAGGGGCGGACGACGTCATGTTCGAAGTAGCCTTGCGGATCGAGCATGCAATCGAGTGCGGACGGCCTTTGTATGGGCTGTCCGTAGACTACGAGAAGTGCTTCGATCGCCTCCCTCACGACATAATGTTCAGACTGGTGGAGTACATGGGAATCGACAAAGGGGTCCTGAGAGCGCTAAGAGGAGTATACTCTGCCATCAGGAGACACTTTAAAACCGCGGGCGGAATAGGGGAAGCCTTCAACGCAGCAAACGGCATTTTGCAGGGGTGTCCCTTGAGTGTCTTGCTGCTGAATGCGCTTGTTGCAGTATGGATCCGAGCGGTAGAGGTACTCGGAAGCGAGGAAGAAGTTGTACGTGCATTGGCCTTCCTGGACGACACCCAGGCCATGACGAGCGACAAGAAACAGTTCAAAGCGGCCACACAGACAACAACACGATTCGCGAATGCGGCAGACTTGGGAGTCGGAGCCGCCAAGTCCTACTGGTACACAACGTGTGAAAGCCGTGAGAGGGCGGTGAAAGTGCAAGGGAAGACGATAGAGAGACAGCAGGCTTTCGACGTGTTGGGGACGATGCTTTCGGTAAGTCAAGGATCGCCGAAGCCGAGCAAGCGCATAAAGGGGCGACACGAAAAGGCACAAGCCATCGCCCGCCGGGCTCGACACCTCCCCGTACCGATGGAAGAAAGGGAGCGATACGTGGCCGCTGCAGCAACGACCAAAGCGCTGTATGGAACCGCCGTGTGGCAGCCACCTAAGAAGTACGTTCAAGCTTTGATGAGAGCAACAATGGCGGGGATCTGGTCCGGAAGCCCACGCCGGAACGGCGCAATAGTGCTGAATGTGTTGTGCCGCGGACACCGGCTGGACCCGGCTTCTGTCGTTTTGCATCGGCGGCTGCTCACGCTCGGGCAGCAATTAGGCAGACGACCACGACTCAGGCGATTGGCAGAGGAGGTACGAGCAATAAGGCGCGAAAGAGAGGAGCGCGGAGAAATCAACGCGAAGAAGAAGGGGCCGGTAGCCCTGTTCCAGGAGGCTGTCGAAGAGGTAGGCTGGACGTGGACTGAGCTTGGACGTCTACGAGACCCGGCGCAACCGGAGGAATGGAACCTCTTCTGCGACACCGACGCAGAAGACAGGGGCGCAAAGAGGCGGGCGGCAGTTGCGAGAGACGAGTTTCAGCACGCGGTGAGGGAGGCCGTCCGCACCAGCAGATATGCGAAGATCGTGCGAGGACAATTCGAGGGGATTATCCACGGCATCGACGGTCCGGCGACACGACGACTGTTGACGGAAGGAGGGCTGACCGGATACCAGCAAGGGCTGGTGCGCGCAGTCATCACTAACGCTGTTTTGACGGGAAAGCGGCTTGGGCACGATGTCTGCAAGTACTGCGACGCGGGGGTACCGGAAGACGAGCACCACATGTGGTGGGACTGCACGAGGTGGACAGCAATCAGGAATGAGTACCCGCACCTCGTCGCCAGTCTTCCGAACATGCCGAAATGTCTCGCTCTCTGTGGCGTCGTGCCGAAACAGGCGCAACACGACCAAGCGGCGGACATGGCAGGGTCGATTCAGCTAATGTGTGCGCGCATTCTGCTCGACCGACAGAAGGTGGAAGGATTAGTTGAGAAGGATTGTCGGAGAAAGGAGTTTTCTGTCGACACCTACCCGTGGGGATGGTGCCCGAAACCACCGACTGCTGTGTACCCCATCGATGTGCAGGGAGCCCGGCCAAGCACCACAGCGTGGCCCGACTCGCAAGAGATGCTCGTAGCGATGGCAAAATGGAGCTCCTCGAAGCGATGGGCGGAGCAAGGAGGCGACGCCTCTGCGACGTTCTTTGAACTCGCAATTGACTTCGAGCTTTTTAGCGGCCTGACGCTGACGCCGCTCAAAACTCGGCGTCGAGAGAAACGCAACACGGAAGAAAGAGAGAAACAGTGGCTGGCGAGGGACGAACTGCCCGAACCGCTGACAGCAGTCTTCTTCGACGGCGGCTCGCGGAACAACGGGACGCGTGGGGCCGTTTCGGGTGCAGGAGCCGTATACTACCTCGCGGGGAAGAAACAATGGGAGATTTGTGCCCCGATCGAAGAGCGAGCGACAAACAACGTCGCGGAGTACACGGCTCTGATCAAGGCACTGCACCGACTCCAAGACCAGCCAGGGCTGAGCGGAGAGCTGGTTGTTCGGGGGGACAGCGGACTTGTCGTTGACCAGATGACAGGAAACGCGCGCTGTTCCGAAGCTCTGCGACCGTACAAGACGAGGGCGCAGGCAGAGGTGGCGGAACTGCGGCAGAAAGGCATCGCAGGTACACGTGCGAGCCGAGCATCGATATCGCGCCGATCGCGTATCGAATCGCGCGATGGATGGAGTCCAGAGACGAGCGACAGCCGAGTATCGGGACTCGGCGACCGCGAAATCGTACGCGATGAAGAGCGCGCGCGACGTGCTGCAGACGCCGAT
>JAPJBO010001578.1:0-37768 GCA_030068145.1 Diplonema papillatum | reverse complement strand
ACAGTTTCACTGAGGGAGTTGATGCACCACGAAAAGTCGATTAGAGAACTTCACACAGCCTTCAGGGTGTGGTTGGTTCAAAGAAAGTTCAAGTTTTTCCATGTCTTCGCCGCTGCCGAATGCCGACAGGTGGGACTACAGGTTCCCTTCTGTGCTCCGCGAGGCCTGGACTCGATCCTTTGCCTATGAGCCACCTTCCAAAAGGAAGTTCCGCGTGCGTGAAATGGAGTCTTTCTGCTCCACGTTATTCGGCACATGCGAAGAGGCCGTCACAGACAGGGCCCGCGCGGTACTCGCCGAGGCGATCGGCGCCACGATACTTGAGGTGGCGGGTTTGGATCTGCAGCGGGTCTTGGCGATCCTAATGCTCGTGTATGAGGAGGACGAAGCTCGCGTGTCACTAGCTGTTAAGAAGATTGTCGGAAAATTTGATGTACCCCCGCCTTCACTGGCGAGTCTTATCCAGGCCCCGGTCGAGGGTAGCGGAGCGGGGCAGCCGGTTTCTTCTGCGTCTGTTCCCTCTGCAGCGGTCCCGTCTGCGTCGGTGGCGCCTCCGGTGACGGCATCCGCGGGCGCATCGATGCAGGACCAGCTGCAGCGGATGGTCATGCAGCAGCAGGAGCAGATGCAGGCGCAGCAGCGGGAAATGCGGGCGCAACAACAGCAACAAGCGCACATGATGCAGGTGCTGCAGCAGATGCAGACGCAGCTGATGGGCATTTCGCACCAGCCGTCGCCCGCGGTAGCGTCAGTGTCAGCGACCGCGCAGCCAGCGCCGCAGCCAATGGAGTCTGACGGGCGGCAGGAAGAGGAAGAAGACGTTGCCCCCAGGGTGTTCGCGAAGGACGCCAAGGACGTCCGAGAGTGGCGGGAGCCCCTGCTCCTGGACCCGTGGGGTTTGATCCGGGACGTCGAATCGGCTTACGTGTGTGGGAGGGCTCACCTTCCGGGTGGCGAGCAGCTCGACAGCACGTTCGGCATGCTCCGATGCTGGATGTTGGCCATGTCGGCCACCGAGGGATGGACGCGCAGCCCCGACCAGCTGAGGCTGGGAAATGAGCTTTTGAAACAACTCCGGCTTCAGAAGCTGTACGTGGAGGAGGGGATGAGCCGTCGGGACCTCCTCCGACAAATCGGGTCTCAGGCTGAGGACCCGTTGGACAAGGCCGCCGCGGTTCTGCGCGGCAAGAAGGAGAGGGGTCCGACGAAGAAGCCGGCCTTCAGGCCGAGGCAGCCGGGAAACGGAAAGGCCGGCGGGAAATGACTGGCACCCACCCGGCCCAGGCTTCAACAGCCAGTTCCAATGCAACAACAGCTCGCGCGGATGAAGTTCCTCCCTCGTTCCACCGTCGCGTCGACCCACTCACCTCCCGTGCGAATGAAGTTCCTCCCTCCGTCGAATGTCTTTCCGACGCACTCCCCACCCGTTCAAAAGTTCGTCTCCCCGCCGATTCCCATGCCTACACACCAAGTATATCTTCATCCCCCGTTGGCACGCACAACCGAGGCGTCGATGCTGCCACCAACACCGACCCGGCCAATGATGTGGGTTCGAGCTTGCAGCTCCTCACGGCCGTCAACGACCTCATCGTCACTGCGACCAACCTGTGCGCCGCCGTTGCCGGGAACCGAAGGGATGCCGACATCGGAGATAGGCATGGCAGTCTACCGCCTCATTTCGTCTGGAGGCACGAGCCGTACCGGTCGGACACAGGAGGGTGCGAGTACCGTGGAGATGGCTCGTACGAAGATGTCGGCGGTCGTGGCGGACATGTGGGCCCGGTCGACCACGCAGGAGCGTCGAAGCCTGTGGCGGCGGCTGCAGGCATGGACGACAGAACGTGGACTTGGGATGAACGCGGACTCGGCATGCCTGTTCGTGGCGGCAACGGGTGTCCGGCCCCAGGGACAGCTTGCCTACACCAAGGCCCTGTCGGCCTCGTTTGGGGCAATGGGGTTCGAGAACCACCCCCTGCGGGTCTTGGCCAAGGCCTTGCGCGGGGGTGGGGCGGCTATCCCGGAGAACCAGGCGACGCCAATCGAGAGGCGGAAGCTTGTGTCTTGGGCCAGGCAGCAGCAGGCGTCCGTTCGTCTGGCGGTTCTGGTCGCGTGGAAGACGGCTTCGCGTTGGGCGGAGGCGGCGAGTCTTTCGTCCGTGCAGTTCCTCCTGGTGACGCAGAGGGAGGTCGTCGTGGATTGGTTCCAGACGCCGAAGGGGCGGACGCAGGATCCATTCAAGGCGTCGCGCTTTGCGGTGATCCAGGGACCGTTGACGGCGGAAATCGCCGTTCTGTACGCGAAGTGTGCACCCTTCGCTCCGCTGTCGACGGTGACAACGTCGGCGCTGGACGCACTGTGGGGCCAGTCGGCGCAGATGCAGGGGTACACCGCGCACTCCATCAAACGCGGAGCGGTGAAGCACCTCTTGCCGTTGCTGACCAGCGGCAAGCTGTCGCCGCACCTCATCGACCGGCTGACGAAGCACGAGGAGGAGGGCGGACCCGGGACGCTGTCGAGGACCACGCTCCGGTACGCCGGGGGCGACGTGGACCTTGCCAGGGCACTCGAGACCGGCAAGGTGACGAAGCACTTGTGACGGGATACCTCCGCAGTGGTCAGTTCCACTCCGTCACCCGACGAGGTGGTTCGACGCGGCTGCCGCGAAGCAAGGAGGAGCGCGCTTCGCCATTGCATGTGGCCCCGATCGAGCCGATGTCTGTCGCGAAGCTTCGTCTGCGGATGAACGAGGCAACCCTCCGGCGCTTTGACGATACGTGGCGTTCAACTTTCTTTCCCCGTGTCGAGACGGAGACGGCGATCGGGTCCCCCTCGACCCTTCGTCCCGACCATGCATCTCTGCTCGCGGAAAACGGGATAGCCCGCAGTTCAACCGGTCCCGGCCCGTTCGCTTCGGTCCCGTTCACAGTGCTGGAGGAGAAGGAAGGGGCGCTGCGGCAGCGCTTCATCTTGTGGACGGTTGACGGTAACCGAGCCGCTCAAGAGGCGGGTTACGAAGCATCTGTGCCCCTCGGACACGTTTCAGGCTACCTGGGGGCGAGTCGCGAGGAGTGTGGCTCAACCCGGGATTTCAAGACGGGATTTTACGCCATTGAGATCCCGCCGGAGTCGCGTCATCTCTTCAGGTTCGCTGACTCCGATGGTGGTTGGTGGGAACTTCTGCGGCTTCCCATGGGCCATTCGTGTGCACCGGAATTAATGCACACCTTGGCAGCGGTGGCCGGCGGACATGAGGACTTCGTTCGTCCGGAGTTGGCGGAACGGGATGTCGTCGTCGACATTTGGATCGACAACATCCGGTATGCGGGCAAGAAGCCGGCGGTACGGCTCGCGACTCGGAGACTGGACCAGACAGCGGAGGAGTGCGGCTTGACGTGGAAGCCGTCCGATTCGCAGACTGCCGCCACACGGTATGAGTTCATCGGGGTCGATTGGGACCACGTTGCTCATCGTGTTGCTGTCTCTCGGAAGTTGCGAAGAAAGCTGATGGAGGCGCGCTACACGCTGAAGTCGTCGCCTACCGTGCTAGCTTGTGAGCTCGAGACTCTCGGCGGTCGTTTGTTGCATGCCTCTGCGGTCGCCGGCATTTTTCCGGGCTCCTTTTGGTTTGCGTTGAAGTTCTTTCGACGCATAACCAACTCGTTGAACCGAGGGGCTCGGCTGCCCTCTGATCGAGTTGAAGTTTCTCCGTGTGTTCGTTTGTCGCTCCAAGAGTGGATTGACTCGGTGCTGAAGCCGAGGGCCATTCCCACTCTCGAACAGTCCCCACGTATCACGGCCTTCGTGGACGCGAGTAAGAAAGGCTGGGGGGGTGTCCTAGTTGACTCGCGCACAATGGAAGTGACCGTGTTGGGGGGGTCATGGAACTCTGCAGAGAGCTCGTTGCACATAAACGAGCTGGAGGCTATTGCCTTCAAGTTAGTTGTCTTGGCTCTGCCGCCCTCGATTAGAGGTGGGAGAGTGGACATTGTGGTTGATAATACCACTGTGAAAGGAGTGGCCCGTAAGGGGTCCTGTTTAAAAAGTGCCGTCTTGAACGAGGCGGTAGTTAAAGGACTGGAACGCGTGCGTTCCTTGAACTGCGCTGTTTCTGTACGATGGGTCAGGAGTGAGGGCAACCCTGCGGACTTGCCGTCACGCGTACCGCTGACCATGATTGGCGCTGATGCGCTCGATTCAATTGTACTTGCGGTGAGGCAGTTTCTCACTGGCGTTGTGGTGGATGGAAGGTGACCTCGCCCAAGCTCGTTTCCCCGGGTTAAGGCAGTCACTCAACATTCCCTTGCGCTAGTGCTATCAGTTACAAAGACGTGTTCTTACTTCTCCTTTTCTTCTCGGCAGTTCTCGTCAGACAATACGAAGAGCAGAAACTCTCACAGTTTCACTGAGGGAATTGATGCACCACGAAAAGTCGATCAGAGAACTTCACACAGCCTTCAGGGTGTGGTTGGTTCAAAGAAAGTTCAAGTTTTCCCACCCTCCCTAACCCCCCGGTGACCTCGCCCAAGCTCGTTTCCCCGGGTTAAGGCAGTCACTCAACATTCCCTTGCGCTAGTGCTATCAGTTACAAAGACGTGTTCTTACTTCTCCTTTTCTTCTCGGCAGTTCTCGTCAGACAATACGAAGAGCAGAAACTTCTTCTACGCAGTTCTCGTCAGACAATACGAAGAGCAGAAACTCCCTCGAAAACAAGCTTTTAGAGGTTGTCCCACTTCGAAAACAAGCTTTTAGAGGTTGTCCCACTTCAAAAACAAACTTTGAGAGGTTGTCCCACCTCGAAAACAAGCTTTAAGGGGTTGTCCCACTTCGAAAAAGAGGTTGTCCCACCTCGAAAACAAACTTTTAGAGGTTGTCCCACCACGAAAACAAGCTTTTAGAGGTTGTCCCACTTCGAATCTTGCTCGATTTTTTCTCGGATGAAGAGAACGGTGCCAAATAGACCCGGAACCGTAAGTGGATCCCTTTGGTTCGTCGGCCTTGCATTGCCGCAGGGTACCATGGATTACCATGGCGAACACGTCCAAACCGTCCAAAAAGGCTGCTTGCAGGGATCGATCCCCTGGAAAAAGCTTGTTTTGCAGCGGCTCTGGAAGGACAGGGGGTGTAGGAAGGCACCAGAATAGGTTACACCCTCTGAGAACAGGTTCTCTGGAAGATTCGTCATCGATCTTCTCATCGAACAAAAAATTTGTCGGAACGCACGCCGGGATCGCCGAGAAAATGGACGAATGATGATCCCAAAATGAAAAGGTTGTCAATTCCTGGTGAAAACACTAAGGGCGCGCCAATCGCGCCAAACGCGCCAGAAAACAGGGTTTTCTGGCGCGGCCTGGCGCGGCTGGCGCAGGAGCCACACTGGCTCTCCTGATACTGCGCTTCCATCAGGTTTACATTGGTGTTAGTTCTCCTACAAAGTTACTCAGTGATTGGATTTCTGTTAGTTCGCCTCTTGTACACGAAATGTCCCTCTTCTAAAGCAGTCAGCGCCGAAGCGGATCACACAATGGGTTCAGTCAGAGTTAGAACCCTTCGGGTTCCAAGAGCTGCAGAGAACACGCGCCGCACCTGGCACTCTGCTCCCGGTCTACGTCAGTTCCGGGAAGCGATTGACACGATTTGCCAAACGGCAAACGTTTGCCGTTTGGCAAAAACGTCTGGCATTTGGCTGACGCCCTACAGACAGGAAGGAGAATCATCACAAGAAATGGAAACACAAGAATGCAATTTCTGTGAGGCAGGACCTGTATTACTCCGGTTCGTCACTTTCGCATGTCCCAGTTGTCATCGTCGTAGGTGTCGAACGGTCGAAACCCACATGCCTGCACAGTCTGACCCAAGTCTGCAAAGTGACTGATGCAGGATGACAGACACTTCTACTTGCCTGCTACGCTGTAGACGTTTCTCAAGGGTTTAAAACAGCGCGTTTGGCAGGATTTGCCAACGGCAAACGTTTGCGACGTTTTTTTAAACACTGCCGGGCCCCCCATTTGGGTGGGCACTTGGCCCGCCCGGGTAATAATCCGCTGTCCCTAACTAGCACTGCTAGTTATATCCGAGGTAGTTATAAATTTCACTAGTGATTGAGCTAGTTAAGTACGTGCGCTCTGACTTAAGAGGCACCGGCATTTTGAATGTTGGCGGCCTTTGCAGGGGCATTTTTAGGTTGCAGGCTCTGGATGGCAGGTACGTCCGCGAGCCCTTGGAATCTAGCGAGCCCAGTGACAGCAAGTCAAGGAGACCGACTCCACAAATAACGCTAAAAGCACAAGCAAATCCGGTTTCCGAGTTCACAAACAGCTTTGAAAGCCTGCATCCACGAACAGACGAAACGAACTGTGGCAGCGAAGGCAGAGGAGGAAAGGAAAGTTCACTACACAGCAGAAGCAGCAGCTGGAGAAGTTCGGAGGCCCAGTGGCGGAGAAATGCGCCGCAGAAGCCTCGGAGACGACCTAAAACGTTGATTCCTGCCGGTTTCTCATGTGTTCAAGCATCCCGTACTGTGAGTAACCTCATTCTCGCATATTCTCGCACGTGCGAGAATATGCGAGAATCATGCGAGGATTGCGAGAATATGCGGCTAAAGACCGGCGCGGGGCGAGACTGGAGGCAGCAGTTAAAGTTCGGGAAACTATATAGTTCCGGGGCAAGTTCTGGTGAGATGATGCAAAGTTTGGACGAAGCTGAGTTCGGGCGAAGCAAAGTTCGGGCGAAGCTAAGTTCTGGTGAAGGGTTCCGGTGATGCTGAGTTCGGTGTGTAGAAAGTTTGGCCTGTGATGGCAAGTTCGGCGCCAATGCCCGGGGAGACCCCCCCCGGACCCCCCCCGACTCCGTTTCCCGGGGTGACCCAAATACCGCGAGATACTGAGAAACTCCGCAAAAAACGCAGTTTCGGGCGCATTCGACCCCGAAACCCAGCAAACCTCGAAAACGATCTTCGACCGGAAAAGTATGAGGGCGGGGTTCTGCTCACTCTGCCACCCCTATGCATTTTGACAGGGGAAAAAAAAGCTTGCTCCGCACTATTTTCTAGTCCAAAAACACTACACATGTTCATAGGACCTCCAGTCTCGAATACCCTGGAAGGAAAAATGATGGATAGTAAAATTATCCATCTGCTCTGGCTATCCATCATTTTTACTATCCATCATTGTTTGGGGGGGGTCGTTGTTATTGGTATTGGTTGGGGGGGGACTTTGTGCACTTAGGAAAATTAGGCAGCGCCGTCGTCCGATCCGGCCTCGAAGCCTCGCGGCGTACGGGTCCCGCGGCCTCTTCGCCCCGCGACCCGTTGTCCCTTCCACCCAGCCGTGGACTTTCTGTCGTCTGACTTCGTCTCAACAAACGATGTGTTCACCCGACTCAACACCCATCCGGCTCAACACCCATCCGGCTCAACACCCATCCGGCTCAACACCCATCCGACTCAACACCCATCCGGCTCAACACCCATCCGGCTCAACACCCATCCGGCTCAACACCCATCCGACTCAACACCCATCCGGCTCAACACCCATCCGGCTCAACACCCATCCGGCTCAACACCCATCCGGCTCAACACCCATCCGGCTCAACACCCATCCGGCTCAACACCCATCCGGCTCAACACCCATCCGGCTCAACACCCATCCGGCTCAACACCCATCCGGCTCAACACCCATCCGGCTCAACACCCATCCGGCTCAACACCCATCCGGCTCAACACCCATCCGGCTCAACACCCATCCGGCTCAACACCCATCCGGCTCAACACCCATCCGGCTCAACACCCATCCGGCTCAACACCCATCCGGCTCAACACCCATCCGGCTCAACACCCATCCGGCTCAACACCCATCCGGCTCAACACCCATCCGGCTCAACACCCATCCGGCTCAACACCCATCCGGCTCAACACCCATCCGGCTCAACACCCATCCGGCTCAACACCATCCGGCTCAACACCCATCCGGCTCAACACCCATCCGACTCAACACCCATCCGGCTCAACACCCATCCGACTCAACACCCATCCGGCTCAACACCCATCCGGCTCAACACCCATCCGGCTCAACACCCATCCGGCTCAACACCCATCCGGCTCAACACCCATCCGGCTCAACACCCATCCGGCTCAACACCCATCCGGCTCAACACCCATCCGGCTCAACACCCATCCGGCTCAACACCCATCCGGCTCAACACCCATCCGGCTCAACACCCATCCGGCTCAACACCCATCCGGCTCAACACCCATCCGGCTCAACACCCATCCGGCTCAACACCCATCCGGCTCAACACCCATCCGGCTCAACACCCATCCGGCTCAACACCCATCCGGCTCAACACCCATCCGGCTCAACACCCATCCGGCTCAACACCCATCCGGCTCAACACCCATCCGGCTCAACACCCATCCGGCTCAACACCCATCCGGCTCAACACCCATCCGGCTCAACACCCATCCGGCTCAACACCCATCCGGCTCAACACCCATCCGGCTCAACACCCATCCGGCTCAACACCCATCCGACTCAACACCCATCCGGCTCAACACCCATCCGGCTCAACACCCATCCGGCTCAACACCCATCCGGCTCAACACCCATCCGGCTCAACACCCATCCGGCTCAACACCCATCCGGCTCAACACCCATCCGGCTCAACACCCATCCGGCTCAACACCCATCCGGCTCAACACCCATCCGGCTCAACACCCATCCGGCTCAACACCCATCCGGCTCAACACCCATCCGGCTCAACACCCATCCGGCTCAACACCCATCCGGCTCAACACCCATCCGGCTCAACACCCATCCGGCTCAACACCCATCCGGCTCAACACCCATCCGGCTCAACACCCATCCGGCTCAACACCCATCCGGCTCAACACCCATCCGGCTCAACACCCATCCGGCTCAACACCCATCCGGCTCAACACCCATCCGGCTCAACACCCATCCGGCTCAACACCCATCCGGCTCAACACCCATCCGGCTCAACACCCATCCGGCTCAACACCCATCCGGCTCAACACCCATCCGGCTCAACACCCATCCGGCTCAACACCCATCCGGCTCAACACCCATCCGGCTCAACACCCATCCGGCTCAACACCCATCCGGCTCAACACCCATCCGGCTCAACACCCATCCGGCTCAACACCCATCCGGCTCAACACCCATCCGGCTCAACACCCATCCGGCTCAACACCCATCCGGCTCAACACCCATCCGGCTCAACACCCATCCGGCTCAACACCCATCCGGCTCAACACCCATCCGGCTCAACACCCATCCGGCTCAACACCCATCCGGCTCAACACCCATCCGGCTCAACACCCATCCGGCTCAACACCCATCCGGCTCAACACCCATCCGGCTCAACACCCATCCGGCTCAACACCCATCCGGCTCAACACCCATCCGGCTCAACACCCATCCGGCTCAACACCCATCCGGCTCAACACCCATCCGGCTCAACACCCATCCGGCTCAACACCCATCCGGCTCAACACCCATCCGGCTCAACACCCATCCGGCTCAACACCCATCCGGCTCAACACCCATCCGGCTCAACACCCATCCGGCTCAACACCCATCCGGCTCAACACCCATCCGGCTCAACACCCATCCGGCTCAACACCCATCCGGCTCAACACCCATCCGGCTCAACACCCATCCGGCTCAACACCCATCCGGCTCAACACCCATCCGGCTCAACACCCATCCGGCTCAACACCCATCCGGCTCAACACCCATCCGGCTCAACACCCATCCGGCTCAACACCCATCCGGCTCAACACCCATCCGGCTCAACACCCATCCGGCTCAACACCCATCCGGCTCAACACCCATCCGGCTCAACACCCATCCGGCTCAACACCCATCCGGCTCAACACCCATCCGGCTCAACACCCATCCGGCTCAACACCCATCCGGCTCAACACCCATCCGGCTCAACACCCATCCGGCTCAACACCCATCCGGCTCAACACCCATCCGGCTCAACACCCATCCGGCTCAACACCCATCCGGCTCAACACCCATCCGGCTCAACACCCATCCGGCTCAACACCCATCCGGCTCAACACCCATCCGGCTCAACACCCATCCGGCTCAACACCCATCCGGCTCAACACCCATCCGGCTCAACACCCATCCGGCTCAACACCCATCCGGCTCAACACCCATCCGGCTCAACACCCATCCGGCTCAACACCCATCCGGCTCAACACCCATCCGGCTCAACACCCATCCGGCTCAACACCCATCCGGCTCAACACCCATCCGGCTCAACACCCATCCGGCTCAACACCCATCCGGCTCAACACCCATCCGGCTCAACACCCATCCGGCTCAACACCCATCCGGCTCAACACCCATCCGGCTCAACACCCATCCGGCTCAACACCCATCCGGCTCAACACCCATCCGGCTCAACACCCATCCGGCTCAACACCCATCCGGCTCAACACCCATCCGGCTCAACACCCATCCGGCTCAACACCCATCCGGCTCAACACCCATCCGGCTCAACACCCATCCGGCTCAACACCCATCCGGCTCAACACCCATCCGGCTCAACACCCATCCGGCTCAACACCCATCCGACTCAACACCCATCCAGCTCAACACCCATCTCTTCCTCGGTTGTGAGGATGGTGTGTCTTCCTCGTTTGGGTGGCTTGGGTAGGGGTTCCTTCGACTGCTTGAAGAATCGCACAGCAGTTGCATCGGTGAGTCGTCGGTTACACGGATCGCGGTTCCACTGTTTTATGGCAGAGGTTTGCCCGTACTTCGCGGCAAGGTTGGCAATGCGCTCTTTGTCGGCATCACACCAGGTGGGCTTGGTGTTTCTGGCAGCTCTTACGGACCTGGCCACTTCCTGTTTCACGCACTCTGATTCTTCCTTCGCCAAAGGGCACTCACCGCTCTCCAAGAACCTAAAGCACTCGCGCTTCACAACAAATTTGTCCATTGTTTTTTTGTGTTTCTGACGATGAACGTCGGACTGTTGGGTTTCATCCTTTTTGAAGGGTAAGTGTTTGTTTTGTTGTTGGGTACTCCGGGGCCTCAGGTTAGCTTTCCAGATCCGGCTGCGCCGTTGTCCACTCCGGGGCCGTGGAACGCCACTCCGGCCCCGGAGCCTCGCGGTGTTCCCGGGACCAAGACCCCTCTTCCTGTGACCCGCCTCGCTCGAACGGAATGCTTTTCGTTGACCGTGCTGATCCCAAATCGTAAATAGTTACCGTAACTTTTCTTTTGCAAAGTGTTTTGCTACAAAGCGTAAAAATGATGGACCGTAAAAATGATGGATAATTCTGGCTATCCATCATTTTTACTATTCATCATATTTACTATCCAGCATTTTACTATCCATATTTTCCTTCCAGGGTAAGCAGTGAACCCCCATAACTAGTGCGTCGTGCAGTAGTAGACGCCCTCTACCTTCAGCCTGTTTCTCTTCTTTTTCACCGTGCGGGGTCGCGCACTTCCTCCGAAAGCTGAAGAATGAATGAAATAGTCAATGCATCAAAAACACGATGCAATCTCTGGTATCGGGGAATCTCTGATTCGTTGGATGCTCCTCGGTCCAGTTCGGGACCTCGGCCTTCCCCGCATGAAGATAAAGACATACCCCTGTCTGTGACGATCATGGTCTCCTCGAACTGGGCGGACCGCTTTCCGTCTGGGGTCACGGACGTCCAGTTGTCCGGCCAAAGGACGTCTCCCCGGCCGCCTTGGTTGATCATGGGCTCGATGGTGAAGCAGTGCCCCGGCTCCATGACGCCCGTGGCCCGGTTCCCTGCGAAGTGCGGCACCGTCGGCGCTGTGTGGAACAGCTTGTGGATGCCGTGCCCGCAGTACGTCTTCACGACACTCAGCCCGTCGACTGTCGCGCGCGCATCAATCTTTTTGGCGATGTTTCGATAAAACATGCCGGGCTTCACATCTTCAATACTTGCCCAGAGGCACTCGTACGCTGCGAGTACGAGCTTGATAGACTCGGCGTCCGGCTTACCAACGAACACAGTCTCGTTCAGGTCACCGTGAACTCCGTCTGTAGGGGGGAAGCGTTCCTTTAACTCAAACGACGCGCGAGGGCCAAAAGTGCCTTTGTTTGTTTGTGCGTACGTGTGTAAACTCTGTTTTGAGTGATTTAACACAGCACGCTGCCATCCGACACTTTTTGATATAGACAAGCAAAAAAGCTTGTTAGGGTAGAAAGTCTTTTTTTTTTGTGCCCATGTTCGCGCGCGCGCAAAATTTTCCAAACCTCAGGAAAAAAAAAACCTTTGGAAAAAGAGACTTTTCAGCAGGAAATGTGCAGGGGTTCATGTAACTCGGGACCCCGGACCCGGGTTTTTGAAAACGCAACTTTTTTTCTAACTTTCGTACAAGGATTTTTTAGAGTGAAAGTTTTTGTGTTGGTTAACAGCTTTGTGTTGTCGGAGAGATTGGCCTGAGAAGGAAACTGGCATCTGCACCTGTGCAATCACTCTTCCCAGAAATCTGCTACAGGCAAACAAAAGCAGCTGACAAATCAACATGGTTCACATCTCAGCAAGTATGTCGGGTTCCTTCTGGGCCTTTCGACCGCGCACTGGTCGCACATTCCAGGATGTGCTTTGCGGTGCTGTAGTTGCTTGCGACAACGGATTGTTACTGTGTGCAGGTCAGCTTGGCAATGTTCTGCGGCCTTTGCGAGATGAAACACCAGAGTCTCACTTTTCTGCGCCTTCTGCGCGGCAAGTCACCAAATGTCCTACCAGCAGGCACACACACACGAACCTAGGGACGATGGCCTGTGGATCTTGCAGTACTGTAGCCAGTAAATTACGCCAACCGCAAAACTCGCGTTTCAGCGTCCTTCGAGGTAGCCTACGACAAAGTTCCAAATTCCTGGACGATGACCAAGGTGGGCTTGGCGACTTCTAGCTCAGACTAGTTATCTCTTCGCACGTGGTGTGTCATGCTTTCGCCTGTTTAGCTCGTCTTGATCGTCGCGCTCAGGCGCGCGTTTGGCGCCTCGCTTCTCCTTCGACTGCTCGTCCAGGTTCATCGGTTGCGCGTCGATTTCTGCTTCTTCGGGCGATGACCGCGCTTCGATGGGCGCTCCTCTACGCCGTTTTGTTGTCGGCTTCGACGCAGAGTTCGTTCGCCGCTTCTCGCTCGCGTCGGTGTCGTCTTTTTTACCCTCGCCGCTGGCTTCGTTGTTGATGTTGCGGTCTCTGATGCTGCTCGTCTTCTTCTGCTTCCGGTAGCAGGATCAGTCGATAAGAGAACTTCACACAGCCTTCAGGGTGTAGCTGGTTCAAAGAAGTCAAGTTTTCCCATTCAAGCATCAGACTGCAACCGTAGGATGGTGGCGGTAAGGGGTCCGTTCAAAAAGGTGACACAGAAGGTTTCGTGTCCAACTGACATGACACATATTTCGGGTTTCCTTCGCCATTCGGCGTGATGGTCTTTTGTAGGCACGCCTGTGTGCAGCTCCCTTGCGAACCTTTTTGACGAAGCCGCGTGTTGGCTCAACAAGCGGAGAACGATACGTACAACGTGAGAGTTGAGCACAAGAAAAGCAATCCAACAACGAAATGACGCGCACAGGCTCTTCATGCACACGAACGTCACAGTGTGGCATGACAGACTTGTGACAAATTGTCGACTTTTTTTCGTCCGCCAAAAATCACTCAGTGTATGTTAAACCCTGCCTCTAAACGCAGAAATTCGGTGTTTTTTTGGATTTGTCGGTCTCTTTTGATGCCCCCCTGGCCCTCATGAGGACCCGGATCTTCGTTTCTCCCTCCGGGGACGTTGTGTTTTCCCAGCCAAGAAAAGTTTTTTTTTCTCGAAAAGTTTTATTTTTGCGCGCGCGCGCGGAAAACTTTGGGGGTCAAAATAACATGGACACAAAAAAAAAACTTTCTACCCTTACCATAAAAAAGGGGGTTCTAACCTGTGACACGATGTTTTATTACCGGAATTCACTTTTTGTCCCGACGTTTCATCTATCCTGTTCTGACTGCGGCCGCTCAGTCTCCTGTAACACAAGCGCAAAAATGCCAAAACTTGCGAGGCAACTGGTCAACAGAGACTTGTGCTTCGGTCCTTTGAGGTATCGGATACTAGTGTGCGTATCGTATCTGCGGTACGTGTGCGTGTGCTTGTGTCTTTGTTGCCTATTGCCGACTATTCGACTTATTTTAGAGCGTGCTCTATTTCCTATGTGTCTCGTCATTTCCGGAGTTCTTGCAACCGACACCGAGTTCACGTTCGTAGGAGGTTTTCACGGGAAAGCAGAGTTCACTTCTTTCGCTGTCGTTCTTTACCATGGTCTTTGAGGTTAGGGTGCCGTAGAGGTTCTTCAGGTCACCGTTGACTCGGGTCGAGTACGTGTGCGAAGGACCTGTTGTGTCTCTTTACATGGCAGATTCCAACGCCAATTTTCCTTTTTGCGCTGACATGTCCACGGCCTATTTTGTGCTGGGTTTATCTATTTTTTACAGTCTCACTGCGGGAATGCTGCTGCGCAGTCGTCAAGCCACCCAAGAACCAGGGGGTGTCGTTACCGTGTGTCCACAGGTTCCTGGCCTCGCCCTCCATGTGGCACAGAGTGCCGGTTCTCACTCTTTGGGTCCCCCTCTCCCACTCCATGACCGTGTCACTCAGTGAAACAGTCGCAACCTTCGGTCCAAGTTCTTGCTGGTCTTTATGGGGGTTTATCCCCACTCCCTTCCGGTACCAGTTGGCCAGCAACTGGTCCGGTTCCCACCCCAGACGGTCACGTATGACATCCGCCGCTTCTCTCAGGGGCCCCGCGGGGATCCCCCGCTCCAGTTTGACCGGGGGTCCGCCCTGTCGGTAGGCGTGCCCCCACTGTTGGGTTTCCCTGCCATGCCCTTCCCCCAGCCTTCCCCAGGGGGCTTCCGGTCTGAGCTCGGCCGTTAAGCATTGAGCTCTTTTAAGTACATGAACACCACATGGATTAGCATGCACTTGCCGTTAAGCAGCGGCTGCCGGCTTATCCCGTGACACCTTTTTTTTGTACGTTATTGAAAGAGTAGCGTTGACACTCTTACAGGTTCGTTCCCGTTCGTAGCTCGCCGGGAACGGGCACTCCAGTGAAACTGGGTATGTTACCGTTTCAGGTTTGGATTTTGGGAGCATTGCCTCATGTGAATTCTGAGACCAATTTCTCCCACGAATGGTGAACCAGCTTTGGTGACCGCTGTTCCGCAGTGGATACATCGATATGTTTCCCGACTTGCGGATCGTGCTCGGCCATTCGAAGGGGCGCGGACAGTCGACGAGTGGTCTGGTTGAGATGAAGAAGCTCCTCGTTCGGCTGTGGATGTGGTATGACTGGACGTGGTTGTGGTTGCGGATGCGGTTGAAAGAAAAACGAGTCGGTGAGGTCACTGCGCTGGCGCTGAGGTTCCGGTGAGGCTCGTACCTCCAGGTGGTCACCTTCGTCTCGCGCTGGGCTACCAGCCGGGCTACCGAGCCCTAGGCACCACTGCTCCGCGTAGCTTGCTCGAAAATCCCCAGGGACGTAGTCGTAATGCGTCTCGCCGTAGTGAGCGAGCATACTTACCGATTCGTCTTGTTGATCACTTCCGATCCGCAAGTACGTAGGGCTGTCGGTCCGGGTGAGGATAAAGAGAGCTATCGGCCGCTGGTAGACTACGTTAGCGACCTGGAGCGACGTGAGGTCACCCCACCCTTCGGAAGTTCCGACCGAACTCAAACTCCTCTTCCATTGGGTCCAGGTGCGGTGGGGGAGGACTTCGTTGGTGAAGAAAGCAGGGTTGCGTTCGGCGAATTCAAGGACGTCCGCCCGAACAACGCGGTCGTTCTTCCCTACTGCTTTGCCAATTGCTGCAAATTGGCAATTGCCATCCCCTGGTATGCGTACTAGGGAAAGGCCGAATGCCTGCAGGCGCTGCTCGGCGACGCATTGCAATTGTCCATATGTTAAAGTTTCTGCAGCTCGTGCGGAGGCGGGTGCTGATGGAACAGGGGCTGGTGAAGTTGCGGCCGGTTCGGGTGCAAGTGTCGATGGCTTAAAACGGAGAATTCAGGTTGTAAAGGAGATATCCATGGAAAGCTGACAGGCACAGCACCAGAATGAAAGCCAATAACGAAAATGTGTGCCCCGAGGGCAGAGTGGGGTGAGTGTGATGCCGATTACGCTGGAAAATGATGGGCGCGGCATCCTCGGAATCCGCGTCGCTAGCAGGCAAGTGAACTTTCATGTCCTGAGTTGGAACTTGTGGAGCCCCGAAGGAAACACTTGAATGCCTTCCGACAGTGATATTGTAAAGATCACTGTCCTTTAGGCTTGTACATCCTTCTTTGCTGTTGGCATGCTTGCGTGCGTAACTCGCGTGCGGAAAAGTCACGTGGTGCGGTCGAAAAACTATCTCATTCACTCGAGAAAGTAGTTTCTTTCACTCGTAGTTTTCCAGTGTGCCACCAGTGGCCGTAGAAAACTACTTTTAGCGTTATTTGTGGATTAGAAGGTCGGTATTTTAAAGTCTCCGGTTGACCGTAGAGGCTTGGGTATGGCGGGGGGTTGAGAAAAGTAAAAGAGTGCGACTCGTTTCGGGTGTTGTGTCACTCCGTTGTGAAACCTTGTGAAGTCCCCTAACGCGTTTAGAGGGTGCTTGGGTTTGGGTAGGGTGTGGTCGTTCTGCTGCGGCGTGAAAAGCCAGGAAGTTTCGACGCTAATCTTCGACTCTTGATTAAGTTCACCGGGTTGCGTGCTCGTCAGGAAGATCCCGGTGCCTTTTCTCTCGAGAATAAATAGCTATTTTTGCACCTTCAAGAAACCCGCGGGAAGTCGGCGAGAAGGAATGTATGTGGGTG
This sequence comes from Diplonema papillatum, assembly GCA_030068145.1. Taxonomy (NCBI): domain Eukaryota; phylum Euglenozoa; class Diplonemea; order Diplonemida; family Diplonemidae; genus Diplonema; species Diplonema papillatum. Next base: position 20,903 of record JAPJBO010001578.1, on the reverse strand, counting down.
GGTGCTACACCTGGTACAATTGCGGGATACTAGACTGCATGTTTTAGCGTTCTTCGTGGAGTATGTTAAAGTCTCCGGTTGACCGTAGATGCTCGGGTAGGGAGGGGGGTTGAAAGAGTTGAAAACAAGTGAGAGGGTGCAGCTCGTGTGTTAGTGGTCGATCAGAATTCCTACCTGAACATGACAGGGTAAATACAAGTGGGAGAAACGATCAACCGACACGCCAGGGCATTAGCTTCCCATTCCAAAACCTGTCAGCTGTCGGAATTTGGAAATGCGGGCGGCTCAAAAAAATAAAGAAAAAGTGCAAAAAACGACCTTCGGTGAAAAAAGTCGCGGGGGTCCGGTGGAGGGTGGGCTAGGCCGCTGTGCCAGGAAGCTGGCTGGCGATCAAGGGCTGGGCTGGCGGTCAGGGGCTGGGCATCGGTGGGCATGGTGGGCTGGCTGGTAGAGGTGGGGCTGCCGCGGGAGCTGAGCCGAGTGAGAGAGTCGAGGCTCAGAAGCAGCCCAGAGTTCTTGACAGATTCTTTCCGAGTTGACACAAGTGTCTTGTTCCGTGTGATCCGGTCTGCATCTACTCGTGCCAATGAGCTAGTGGTGGATGAATTTGAAATGGGCTGTTGGCTTCAGGAATGTGCACCCGGGGGCGAGGGTCACACAGATGACAAACAGTGCCACCAGTACGTTGGTACTCCTATCGTTGCACGACATCGCATCGTTGCACTACATCGTTGCACTACATCGTTGCACTACTTGCACTGCATCGTTGCATGGTTGCCCTATGCCTACCATAGTGAGCAACGATCATGCAACGATGCAAGTAGTAGTAGTAGCTATGTGTCGTCTGCCGAAGCAGCCGGAGACAGCAGGCGCAGGGGGCAGGTCTTGCTTTACAATTCTCTTCTTCATGGAGACCCGCCCCCGGCAATCCCGACTGTCCAATCACTGTCGAGAAAGGTTTGTGCCCTGTAGTGATGAGGTGGTTGACCAGGCCCCCACGAAGCCTTATACACAACACGGCTACAACACGAGGATGCAGCCCTGCTTAGGTGTGCACTCAGCCATCACAGGGCCTCAGATCTGGCTACTTGACCTGACACAGCTGCCACCCAGAAGGCCGCAGCAGTAACCTTCGCAATGAAGGCACGCGCGGCTGAGTGTATGTAGGCGATCCATACAACAGCTGCATCAGACGCAGCTTGATCCGAGAGCTCGCTAGGGGAGGTGACGCTGCTCACCTGCCAGTCTCACAACTGACTGCTGCCCCAACGATGCAACGATGCAGGTAGTAGTAGTAGTATGTGTCATCCTAATCCGGGAACAAGTCAGGGAGAAGAACGGAGCAATCTTTACAAACGAACGAGTGACATAAGGTGGCCGCTTGAGCGGCGCCAATCCGAGCGCACACAGCAGCAGTGACGCGTCGGCAGTATTTGCACTTCAGGATGGGGCTGCCGTCATGAGCGTCGACGGCTAGCGAGTGTCGGCAGAGGGTGCAGTGGTCGGAGCAAGCTTGAACATGGCAGATCGGTGCCGCACAAATGAGTTGGTCAACGATGCAACGATGCAAAAAAAAAAAAAAAACCATGATTTCCTGCAACGATGCAACGATGGTTAGGGATATGTGCGGTGCCTGATCGTTTTTACGTAAAGCTAAAACGCCACGGTTTGCGGCGACGAGCTTCTCATTTCCTCCAACATTTCATGTTTGGTAAAAAAAAAAAAAAACGGTCAGCATCATACCGTGGAATAGAGTGACGTCGATGTTGACAATGTCGCCTTCCACAAGCGGGCGGGAGTCGGGGATGCCGTGGCAGATCACCTCGTTGACGCTGTGTGCGGTAGGGTTGGGGTGGTTGGGCGTCGTGTCACCTGAAAGCAGGTTCAGTCCAACTGAAAGCAGGTTCAGTTCGTCTGAAAGCAGATTCAGTCCAATGAAAGCAAGTTTAGTCCATCTGGGAGCAGATTCAGTCCATCTGGGAGCAGATTCAGTCCAACTGAAAGCAGGTTCAGTCCAGTGAAAGCAGATTCAGTCCAATGAAAGCAGGTTCAGTTCACCTGAAAGCAATTTCAGTCCAACTGAAAGCAGGCTTAATCAGGTCATATCCATCTGAAAGCACACAACGTACTTGGTAGCTGTTTTTTTTTTTTTTTTTGAGACATGCTATCAGGACCTTATGCAGCCCATTTTCTCCTTCAGACTAGACACCAAGCCCATTTTCTCTGGTGAGTCTTAATGCAGGGGGGGTCCGGGGGGCACCGGTCTCGCCCCTCTTCAGTAGCACAGCCAGAATAGGAGAAATTATTCCCACTACAGACACCCAAAACCTCTGCCCAACCCAAGATTACAGACACCAAACTCCTGCCCAACCCAATCCGAGGTAGTGTAAATCAACCCAACCTCCCACCCGATTTTCGATTTTTTTTTTTTTTGGGTGAGTTACCCAGGGCATTAGCTTGGTCTCCAGCCCATTTTCCAAATTTGGACCGCTAACGGCTTTTTGCGTTTTCACTGTTTTTCAGCAGTTTCTGCACTTCGGGGGCTCACCTGCCAGTGTTGCACGGGCCTCTGCCACCTCTCCGGCCTCAACCTCTAGTGTCGCGGTGTAGCAACAGCCAGGATTTGTCGACTGGAACCCCCGGTACATCTTGTCTCTGAGTACAGTAGAAGAATATGGAGTTACACACTACGCACTCTCACTAATGGTCGTAACATGTGTGGCCCTCTAATGTAGTGTAGTGGTCATCTCCACTCAGTGTTCCTCAAATACTAATAATCAATTTTTCGGCTCGCATAGCGAGCCGGAAAAAAACGGTATGGTACACCAAATTTCCAGGCCCGAAGAAACGGTATTGTCCATCATGCACAGACATCCAAGCTAGCTTGCTCCCCTCCTCCACCACCCTGTCGCAAGGGCAGCGCGAACAGAAGTTGCCTCACACCCGCCGACCCATTCGATACATTGTATTCGCCGAACTCTTCGAAAGACCTGCAGCCCAGGAAATAGGCTCAATACAGCGCGACGCGACGTATCTTCACGACAAGGCTGGGTCCTGAGAGGCCCTCGGATTGCACATTGGCCACTCTGCCGGGGCTTGGTGGTGGTGTAGTCGCATTTTTTATTTCTTTTTTTCTCGGCGGCCTTTCCAAATTTGGACTGACAGTCCAAATGTGGATATAGAAGCTAATCCCCTGGAGTTACCTCACCCAACCGCTGCAGTGCATAACCCCCTGCATGCTATTTCAGGCTATTAGCTTCAATTTGCCTCAGTTTTCCAAATTCCGTCTCAGTAGCCAATTTGCTTTTCCCGCTCTGAAACCGAGAAGCTTTTGTTCAGGTCGCCGAACCTTTCAACGGGGGGGTCCGGGGGGCTCCGCCCCCCGGCAAACGGTACGGTGGATGCACTTCTCAGTCTGTTTGTCGCGTTAAACATATCGACCAACGTACTGGTGCCACCTGCGTGACCCTCGCCCCGCTCCCCCTGGTGCACATTCCTGAAGGCAACAGCCCATTTCAAACTCATCCACCAGATACTGTGGGCACGAGTAGATGCAGACCGGAGATCACACGGACAAGGCACTTGTGTCGACTCAGAAAGAATCTGTCAAGAATTCCGGGGTGCTTCTGCGCCTCGACTCTCTCACTCGGCTCAACCCCCACGGCAGTCCCAAACTTCTGCCAGCTAGCCCACCGTGCCCAGCGGCGACCCACCGAAGCCCCTGACCGCCAGCCAGCTTCCTGGCACAGCGGCCTAACCCACGCCTCCACTGGACCCCCACGACTTTTTTCATCGAAGGTCGTTTTTGCCCTTTTTTTTTTCATTTTTTGAGCCGCCCGGATTTCCAAATTCCGTCAGCTGACGGAATTTGGAATGGGAAGCTAATGCCCTGTGCTATTTATAACAAGTGATGTAACAAGTGGCACTTGTTATATAACAAGTGCCACTGGTATTACATTCACTTGTTAGGTCACTTGTGATACATGAGAAATGATTGTGCATAACAAGTGCACTCTAGTAACACACAGCACAGACCTGGTGCACACGGACTTCGGGAAGCCGTAATAGTTGAGCGGCGAAGGGTATGACTTGCGCTCGATGCACGCCTCGTGCACAATGCGGTCGATTTCGTCCCCCGTGACCCCAGGGCGAACGGCAGCGCAGGCGATGTCAAGCACCTCGCGCGCCAGTCTGCAGACCTTCCGCATTTTTTCGACGTCATCGCCCCTCAGTCGCACGGACTTGGCCGAGTTGGAGGCTTGCTCGGAGAGAGAGTGGCCCTGGGGGTGGTTGGCGTAGTCGGGGCGCGCGATGCTTTCGGGCACCATGCGCATGGGCGTGATTTTGCCCGGGCGCAGCTCCCCGGTGAAGTTGAACATCATCATCGACTCCGCGGACATGGTCGGGATGCTGGCCTCGGGCGCCTTCTTGTGCTCCTTCTTGTGCTCTTTCCAGCTCTTCTGGAAGCACGTCTGCTCGCAGTAGTACGTAGGCGGCAGCCCGATCTCCCTGCACTTCGGGCACTGCATCGTCGGCTTTCCCTTGCCGCATCCTGCGCACGTCTGGTCGCTCATTTTGTTCATTGCTTTTTCTTGATGGGGTTGTGTGTGTTTCCGACGATCCCCGTGTGGGCGTGTCTCTCGACCTTCGTTGTTTTGTGAAGTTCGTCACGGTTCCACTAAGTTATTTTCTTCTTCGTAATGACACAATTTCCGGTTTTTTTTTTGTGCGGTCGACGATATACGTCGTTCTGATGTCTGACGACTTTGTTTCTTTGCTTGCTTTGTTTTCCTTGTGGACCTTTTATTTCCTCCTTTCAAACTAAAACTTCTTCCTCTAGGACAATCCCTTCTCACCAATCAGTTTACTCCCTTTTGCAAATAGAAACTCAGCCAGGTGGCCCATTCTGACGCTTTGTCTCCCAGCTCTTGCTTAATTATCCGTAGACATTTTTTTTTTTTTGGGTGATCTTCCTTAGAGGTAACAAACAATTCGTTTATTTCCTTAGAGGTACCAAAAAATGCCCTTAGAGGTACCAAACTTAACAATTTGTTTTTTGCCCTGAAAATGTACTTCGCAACTTTTTAGAGTTATAGTTCGCTTGAGAATCCGGGATTTTAGAGTCTCCGGGTGACCTTCGTCGAATGGGTTCTTTTAAAGCTAATACGTACTGGGTGGGTTTGGGGGGGCATGCATGGCTTCTTTCGTGTACACTTTATTTGCTCGCTTAGACGAGTCAGGTTCGAAACAATTTGTGACCGACACCAAGTTCTCGCCAGGATAGGTGAGTGCTCTTGGGCTCCCCACGTCTTACAAGTTGAGCAGGAGTTGCCCTGTAAACCGTACCGGTCCATTGTTCGCACCATGGCTCTACGTAGAGAAGAGTGTAGAATAACTCAGAGAGGTTTGCGGGTAGAAACGAACGTTGCGCTTTTCGAAGTGCGTGACGTCGTCGCTCTCGGTAGTGAAATTTTTTTTTTTTTGAAGATAAGTAGTTGCACTGTTCGTTGCTCGCCACAGTTAGGGGGATTGCAAGAACGTGCTTGGAATGGGTATGTGCTCAACACCGCACTGGTCCCGTCTGCGCCGTGTTTCGGTCCTTTAAGCCACGGACACACAAGGCGGACCATCATCAGCGTGGAACCTGAGTGTCTGCAGACAGGACTGCGGTGTGTGTCTGGTTTGTCAGGCGGCTGTTCGTAGCTCGTCACAGCCAGGACCACCCGTGCTACTAGAGCACAGGCGAATCCGTCACGGGGAGAAGGCCCCGACAACCGTGTCTGAGCAATCAGTTAAAAAACTCAGGGCACTCGCCCTGATTGTGACTGCGACTCGCTAGGCAGCACTGACTTGTCTACTTTTTACGGTGGCAATCTGCGAAGAAAACTCCGCAGAGCACAGTGGACATGGGGTTGCCGTGTGCAGCACCAATGGTTGAAGTACCAAAAGGAAATCGTGTTTTGTGGTGATCGGTGGGCTTTCCGGGGTAGGGGGGGGTAAAGGCTGTCCATGGAGACCATTTTTTAGACCCGCGATTCCGGGTGATAAAACTGAAAAAATGCCAAAAATCGATACTTGAGGCGGTAGAAAACTGTTTCCGAGTCGGAGTTGCTGGTCAAACGGCCACGAATACCATCTTAGAAGAAGGCAAACTCAAAAGGTCGTCCCCGGTGTGCCACGGGGGAAAAATGTTTCTTGGGTTTGAAGAGCGCGTGGTGCTTGCACTACTGAGGCCAGGTTATTTAACCGCGGATTTAGTGAAGGTTTGTTCAGGAAACAGTCGCGAGCGAAACCCGACCAGGTAACGACCATTTCACTGTCTTCTTTGTTTTGTGTCCGAAGACACCGCCCATTGAGGAGCGGTTGCCAGATACGGTGTGCTCCAGAGGTTCAGACATCTCTGTATCGAATTGCCGCCTGGTGGAAGGTACGTAATGTCTTGAGTTTCCGGTGAGTTGGACTTGGAGTGGCTGCATTGTTTGCAGGTTGTGGTAGTTGTAATGTTGTGCTGGAGGCCGACGAATGCGTCTTGCCGATTCTGTTGACAAGCTTGGTGCGCTGCGTTTTCGTTCAGTAGGGCTGTAGTGATTGCACGAAGGACTTCCCCGAGATCACACTGCTGCCCGTCCCCGAAGGGGCCGTCGATGCTGGCGAAAACATGCAGAAGTGTCACTTGCGTCCGTCTTCCTGTAACCCAATCGCTTACGGCTGCCGTACAATCGCCCTTCGCGTGCGATGCACATTCGTTGTATGTAACCACTTGTTGGGCCATGTCGGTGGCGGCGATTAGGTTCAACGCGGCTTGAAGGAAGCAGGAGTTTGTTGTAGTGAACCGTGCGAGCTTTGAGAGTGTTTTGGCTCCGGCCGCCGCGACTGCTGCTGCGAGGGTGATGCTTGCTACGATGTTGGCTACTCTTTGTTTGAGGGTGAAGTGCGTTGGTGTTTGTTGCCGTCGGTCTTCGAAAGGACTATCATCGTGCTCGTGTGTCGTAGAGGTGCTGCTATCTAAGGAAGAAGCGAGGTCGTCCGGCGTGACTGGTAGTTCGGCTGGTCTGAAGTTGATAGGTTGGTGTTTTCCGGCAAATTCGGCTTCTGCGATGCGCGGTTTACCGGCTTTGTATCGCGCGATACTGTAGCCGAGGAATGGTTTCAGCTGGTTGTGTAGTCGTGGTAAGCTTCGAAATTCCTCGGTTAGCCAGGCTTGCCATGGGGGGTAGAGGACTCTCGGGTGCCCTCGTTCGAGCATCGCGTAGACGTTCCGCTGTATCTCTACGCGGAGGTCCTGCCAATGGTTGGTTTGCCGCATCGCTCGTATCAGCGAGCCTTTAAAGATGCCGCTTGCTTGAGTCTTGGGGGCTGTGGTCTGGTGGTGTGTGAAGCGCGTACCGTATGTTTTAGGATGAACATTGAGTCGTATGTGTGCTGGGTGTGGTGCTTCTGGACGTTCGATGCGGATTCGTATGCCTAAAAAAACGGTGTCGTCTCGCGCCGTTGTTGTTTCTTTGTACTCCATTCGGTATAAGGCTTGAGGTGGGGGTTTACAGTCCCATTGTAAGAAGTCGTCGATGAACCGCCAGGTGTTCACGAACGCTTTGGCTTCGTCGTGTTTGCCCTGTGCTAGAAGGCCGTCGATGTATTCGGACTCTACGCTGTAGCAGTAAAGGTTTGCTTCGATGTAGCAAATTTTTTAGCCATTTTGGGCCGTTTTTGCCGATTTATCCAGATTTTGGCCATTTTTGGCCATTTTTGCCGATTTTTCCAGTTTTTGGCCACTTTGAGCCATTTTTGCCGATTTTTCCACATTTTGGCCATTTCTGGCCATTTTTGCCGATTTTTCCAGTTTTTGGCCATTTTGGGCCGTTTTTGCCGATTTTTCCAGATTTTGGCCATTTTGGGCCATTTTGGCCATTCTGGGCCATTTCGGGCCATTTTTGCCGATTTTTCCAGATTTAGGCCATTTTGGGCCGTTTTTGCCGATTTATCCAGATTTTGGCCATTTTTGGCCATTTTTGCCGATTTTTCCAGTTTTTGGCCACTTTGAGCCATTTTTGCCGATTTTTCCACATTTTGGCCATTTCTGGCCATTTTTGCCGATTTTTCCAGTTTTTGGCCATTTTGGGCCGTTTTTGCCGATTTTTCCAGATTTTGGCCATTTTGGGCCATTTTGGCCATTCTGGGCCATTTCGGGCCATTTTTGCCGATTTTTCCAGATTTAGGCCATTTTGGGCCGTTTTTGCCGATTTATCCAGATTTTGGCCATTTTTGGCCATTTTTGCCGATTTTTCCAGTTTTTGGCCACTTTGAGCCATTTTTGCCGATTTTTCCACATTTTGGCCATTTCTGGCCATTTTTGCCGATTTTTCCAGTTTTTGGCCATTTTGGGCCGTTTTTGCCGATTTTTCCAGATTTTGGCCATTTTGGCCATTCTGGGCCATTTCGGGCCATTTTTGCCGATTTTTCCAGATTTAGGCCATTTTGGGCCGTTTTTGCCGATTTATCCAGATTTTTGGCCATTTTTGGCCATTTTCGCCGATGTTTCCAGTTTTTGGCCATTTTGGGCCGTTTTTGCAGATTTTTCCAGGTTTTGGCCACTTTACCTGATCTCCGACATCCGCGAACGGTAAGTTGGAGATCCGTTCGATTGCTTCCTTTGAAGTCGCCATTGGTGCACCCCCGCTTCCTCACGAACCTGCAAACCCTATAATCCTGTGGAGCCTGGAGGTCAGGCCCGAACCTGGGACTTGGCAAGATTGGCCGAATATATGGCCAAGACCTGGAAAAATCGGCAAAAATGTACACGGGAGCCAAGCTTCACGTGACTGCAGAGCCACGGGCCTACGGATCAAGTGGCTACCGATTTTCCAAACTAAAGCATCAAAGCTTGGCGCACCTTGGGGCTTGGCGCTTGCGCTGAACACAAGCTCGTCGAGACGGTCAGCCGCAGGGCAGAGCGGACGAGGTTGTGGCACTGTGCTGCCTCCGACTCAAGCTTTGCAAGCTGTGGTTGACCGTCACGTTCCTGGACCAGGAGCGGCCTTTTTCCTTTTTCTTTTTTTTTCTTTTGTGCAGCCCAGCATCCAAGCGCAATGTACCCTGCTCTGTACTCTTGCCGTGAAGACCGCCGTTGTCGACAATCAGATTTCCGTCGATGAACAACCGCGAGCCATCATCGGATGAGATGCAAAACGTGTAATCACCGGCCTCGTCGATCTTCAGGTTCCCGAAGTGCCGAGACGCGAAGTTGGTAATCTTCTTCTTCTCTTCTTCGTTCTTGTTCTTCTTTGCCCCATCCCCGCTGTCAGAACAGCTCTTTTTTAGAGTGCAAGTTCGCTTGAGAATACGGGTTTTTCTTTTTTCGTGATTGCGGGATCTCAGGCGTGCATTTACACGCACGGCTACAGCACACCCGAAAAAGCGTCTGGTGTCTCGGGCGCACCCTCTTACTGGAGGTACCTTGAATACAAGAGGTACCTAGCCCACCCCGTGCATAAGATGGATAGCCAAACCCCCTTGATTAAGATGGATAACGGGCGAGAATGCCCAATCCATCTTAAACACGGGGGTGAGGTACCCCTGTGCAAAGTGACTACACGGTAGTCTACAGTGCCCCCGTGTTTAAGATGGATACCCCCCTTGATCAAGATGGATACCGCAAAACCCCGAGTTTTTATCCATCTTCGGAAATCTGGGAAAAAGTTGAATTTTTTCGTGGTCCGCATAGCAGACCTTTTTTTGACGGGTTTTCTGGTCGTGATGAGCTCCGATGCGGGGACCCAAATTATGTGTGTGGTTCGTGGGTCTTTACCAGATGCGGGGCACCGGGCATGGAAACCACAGGTTTTCATTGGGAAGGACGGCATCGACGCACTGCGCTTCCGTTATATATTTTCCCGACTTAAGTGCTTCCCTTATGGTTGAGTCCGATTCTTTTTTTTACGTGCGCGATGTAGATACCCGGCGAACGTCTCCAGCCTCCGAGCTGTCGTCGGAGACGGCGGACGCCCTTGCTCTCGTACCACACCGGTAGACCACGGTGCTTGACTTGACCTGTGACGTCTTGGCCTTCTGGTCGTCTCCGTGTACGCGACCTACACCTTTGGGAATCCGTATTCTGAGCGCAAATTGGAAAGAGCTTGCACCTGTGCCCCCCCCGGGCCTTGTGACTGTGGCGCACCGCCATCTTGTGAGTACAGAATGTCCCCTGCCTTGTAGGTGTAAATATAAGTCGAACTTTGAGTGCGTGGGCCCCTCCGAAGAAAGGCCCATCACACCGGTTCCAGGCTGCTAGGCCCGGGCCGCTGGCCCCCTTCACTTGGTCACCTGGTATTGAATCTCGCTGGCAGGATTTACTTCGCGCTCTACTCCCCGGGGTTCCCGGGGTTTGCCATCAGATCCACGGGCTCTCTGCACAACTCCAGTGGCGTGTTCTTCGGCGGTTGTGGGGTCGCGTGTGTCTGGGTCTGGGAACCTGAGATATCTGCCCTTACTAAACCCTGATTTTGACGTAAATCTTAGGAACTACGTAAACACGTCCGTGTGCCTTGTGTGGGAACCCAGGAAATCGGCCCCAAGAAAAGCCCTGGTTTGCGTAGGGCTACGTAAACACGTCCGTGTGCCTTCTACCCTGAGTCTGGGAATCCTCTAACTAACCCCTGACTTAAACGCAGGAACTACGTAAACACGCCCGTGTGCCTTCTACCCTGGGTCTGGGAGCCCGGGAAATCGGCCCTAACTAAAACCCTGATTTTGACGTACATCTTAGGAACTATGTAAACACGTTCGTGTGCCTTATATAGGATCCTGGGAAACTGGCCCCAAGTAAAGCCCTGATTTTGGCGTTTTGGGCCTTGGGAACTACGTGCCTTCTACCCTGGGTCCGGGAACCAAGGAAATCGGCCAAGCCCTAAGGTGTTACCCGCGGCTCCGATTTTTTTTCCAGGCCTTCTTGCATTGCTGTGCCCGCAATGAAGTGCCTTGGAACTGTTACGAGCAAGAAGGAATCCAACTGAATAACTAAACCACATCATTTGCTTCATCACAGCGGCGGCGAGTGGAATGCGACTTCTCTGCCCCATGGCCCTGAATGTCAACGCTGAGGGATCAGGTCAAGCGCGTAACAAAATCCGCCAGGGGTTTTGTAGTTTTGAGTGGGTAAAACGAAAGAGAGGGAGAAAAGAGAGAGAAAGGAGAGGGGGGAGGATCATTTTTCACCCCGACGGTTTCCGCCGATCGCTGTTGTTCGTGGGAATCGAACATCGCCGAACAATGGCGTCGGGGCCGCCGCCGGGTTGAGGGTGGATCGCTTGAGCATCATCCATTTTCGGGACCGGTGCATTCTTGTTACACACTCATTATCGGATGCCGACTTCCATGGCCACCGTCCTGCTGTCAAGATGAACCGACACCCTTTGTGGGATCTGATGAGCGATCACTCGGCCACCTTTAGTCAGCTCTCGGTTCATCCCGCGTCGCCAGTCCTGCTTACCAGAAGTGGCCCACTTAGAACCAGGATTCTACGTCAGGGTTCAATGAAGTAACCCCGCGTATGAAGTGAAAGCAACAGCCATTCGTGGGGTCGTGTCCAGGGGGGAAAACCTTAGCTTAATCTTTAGGCAGAGCACTGCCTCTCATGCATGGTTGATGCTATCATGCTATCATCAAGTCTTCTTCAAGGAAGATGTTGTCTAGGAAAGGGATGCAAAATAGCCCGGGGGAGGGTTCCACGACCAGATTGCGGCATTAGTGTGTTGCCAGGCCTTCGACTACCCTGAGCAACGCACTGTGCACACTCCTGTGTAACTGTGTCTACGTTGCAGCAGATGGAACGCGTTGGTTGCGCCGCCGCGGGGGGCCACAAAGTAACGTCTGGAAATCCACGCGTTCCACACGTGGAGCGTAAGCCCTGGCGGGGGGTTTCGCGGGCGTACACACCCTACGCTGATGCAGGGGCGCTTCGGTCCGCCCACCGTGGGCTGGCGCTTCCGGGGCCCACCTTGAGCTCGTAGGCAATGCCCAGGTCGTCCAGCTGCCGCGCGAAGTGCGGTTTTGGGTTCGGCCGCATCGTCAGGATATCCACGCCTGCGGTGGGGGGTTGTTGTTGTCGGTACTGGTTGTGAGAAAGAAATGCGTAGTTTTGTTGTATTCGTTTACTTGTTAGTTGTCGACAACTTGTTTTGTGTTGAGGTGTCATTCAGATGTAAATCTAAAGCCGCCCACGTCAAATTTTGTTAAGCATTGAGTTCTTTTAAGTACATGAACCACATGGATTAGCATGCACTGCCTGAGGTTTGGAAAATTTGTGCGCGCGCGCGAACATGGGCACAAAAAAAAAAAACTTTCTACCCTTAGCAACTTTCCCCGAAGGGCACATTTAACATTGGGACTAGTCCCCTAAGGCACTTTTCCCTTTTACGTATTTTCTCGTGGAGTAGTGCTTGGGGGTTTCTCTAGATATATGCCATACCGTCGTCGGTCACAAGCATGGTCTCTTCGAACTGCGCCGAGCGCCTGCCGTCGGGCGTTGTGGAGGTCCAGTTGTCCGGCCAGAGCACATCGCCCCGCTCACCTTGGTTGATCATCGGCTCGATGGTGAAGCAGTGGCCCGACTGCATCACGCCCGCTGCCCGGTTGCCCGCGTAGTGCGGCACCGTCGGCAGCGTGTGGAACTGCTTGTGCACGCCGTGTCCGCAGTACGTCTTCACGACGCTGAACCCGTCCTCGGCCGCGCGCGCTTCGATGCTTTTGGCGATGTTTCGATAGAACATGCCGGGCCGCACATCTTCGACACTCGCCCAGAGGCACTCGTACGCTGCAATGACGAGCTTGATCGATTCGGGATCCGGCCTTCCCACAAACACAGTCTCGTTCAGGTCACTGTGGAAGCCGTCTGTGCAGTAGAGTTTCGGGTTTTGAATATCGACGCGTGCGGGGGGAGAAATCTTGGCTTAAGTGCCTCGGTGTGCTGCAAGGGGGTCAGTTTAGTGTTCACGCAGAATCTTGCCTCTCAAGTATGTTTGATGCTAGCATAGAGATACCGCAGTGTGACTGTTGTATATGCGCGTTTGCGTGTGTCTTTTTTGAAGTCTCCGTTTGACTTGTGAAGCGGGGGGCTTCTTTGAGATTCATACAGTACTGCGAAAAAAGAAACGGGATACCGTGGTAGAGACTGATGTCAAGGTTGACGATGTCGCCTTCCTCGAGCGGGCGTGAGTCGGGAATGCCGTGGCAGACGCACTCGTTTACGCTGGGTGTTCGGTTGTGAGTTGTCGGGTGCGCAGGGAGGGGAAATATTATGAGAGAGACGAGTTGGAGTGCAGGGGACCATCTCTCCGAGTTTCCGGTCGCCTCACTACTGCCACGTACTTCTAAGGCGGGCGTAGGTCGTTCCGTCGGAGGCGCGGTGTGGGCCGCGGCCCCGTCACCGAGTGACGGCGTCGGTGTTGTGGCACGCTATCCCTGAGGATGGACACGCTATCCCTGAGGATGTGGCACGCTATCCCTGAGGATGGACACGCTATCCCTGAGGATGGACACGCTATCCCTGAGGATGTGGCACGCTATCCCTGAGGATGGACACGCTATCCCTGAGGATGGACACGCTATCCCTGAGGATGGACACGCTATCCCTGAGGATGGACACGCTATCCCTGAGGATGTGGCACGCTATCCCTGAGGATGTGGCAAGCTATCCCTGAGGATGGACACGCTATCGCAAGGTCCCGAGAACCACGCACTTACTTTGTAGCCCCCGGCCCTATTTTTCACAGATCTCTTCATCGGAGCTGATATCGAGCAAAAATTCGTCGAAAAGCTCTGCCACGTGGACCAGCGAAGAAATGTCACCAACCAGGGATCGATTCCCGTCCTTCCCAGTGTAAACCTGGTTATCTCCTCGCCCGGTGCCCTGCACCTCGTACCCTGAGGATGTGGCACGCTATCCCTGAGGATGTGGCACGCTATCCCTGAGGATGTGGCACGCTATCCCTGAGGATGGACACGCTATCCCTGAGGATGGACACGCTATCCCTGAGGATGGACACGCTATCCCTGAGGATGTGGCACGCTATCCCTGAGGATGTGGCACGCTATCCCTGAGGATGGACACGCTATCCCTGAGGATGGACACGCTATCCCTGAGGATGTGGCACGCTATCCCTGAGGATGTGGCACGCTATCCCTGAGGATGTGGCACGCTATCCCTGAGGATGTGGCACGCTATCCCTGAGGATGGACACGCTATCCCTGAGGATGTGGCACGCTATCCCTGAGGATGTGGCACGCTATCCCTGAGGATGTGGCACGCTATCCCTGAGGATGTGGCACGCTATCCCTGAGGATGGACACGCTATCCCTGAGGATGGACACGCTATCCCTGAGGATGGACACGCTATCCCTGAGGATGGACACGCTATCCCTGAGGATGTGGCACGCTATCCCTGAGGATGTGGCACGCTATCCCTGAGGATGTGACACGCTATCCCTGAGGATGGACACGCTATCCCTGAGGATGGACACGCTATCCCTGAGGATGGACACGCTATCCCTGAGGATGTGGCACGCTATCCCTGAGGATGTGGCACGCTATCCCTGAGGATGGACACGCTATCCCTGAGGATGTGGCACGCTATCCCTGAGGATGTGGCACGCTATCCCTGAGGATGTGGCACGCTATCCCTGAGGATGTGGCACGCTATCCCTGAGGATGGACACGCTATCCCTGAGGATGTGGCACGCTATCCCTGAGGATGTGGCACGCTATCCCTGAGGATGTGGCACGCTATCCCTGAGGATGTGGCACGCTATCCCTGAGGATGGACACGCTATCCCTGAGGATGGACACGCTATCCCTGAGGATGGACACGCTATCCCTGAGGATGGACACGCTATCCCTGAGGATGTGGCACGCTATCCCTGAGGATGTGGCACGCTATCCCTGAGGATGTGGCACGCTATCCCTGAGGATGTGGCACGCTATCCCTGAGGATGTGGCACGCTATCCCTGAGGATGTGGCACGCTATCCCTGAGGATGGACACGCTATCCCTGAGGATGGACACGCTATCCCTGAGGATGGACACGCTATCCCTGAGGATGGACACGCTATCCCTGAGGATGTGGCACGCTATCCCTGAGGATGTGGCAAGCTATCCCTGAGGATGGACACGCTATCGCAAGGTCCCGAGAACCACGCACTTACTTTGTAGCCCCCGGCCCTATTTTTCACAGATCTCTTCATCGGAGCTGATATCGAGCAAAAATTCGTCGAAAAGCTCTGCCACGTGGACCAGCGAAGAAATGTCACCAACCAGGGATCGATTCCCGTCCTTCCCAGTGTAAACCTGGTTATCTCCTCGCCCGGTGCTCTGCACCTCGTACCCTGAGGATGTGGCACGCTATCCCTGAGGATGTGGCACGCTATCCCTGAGGATGGACACGCTATCCCTGAGGATGGACACGCTATCCCTGAGGATGGACACGCTATCCCTGAGGATGTGGCACGCTATCCCTGAGGATGTGGCACGCTATCCCTGAGGATGGACACGCTATCCCTGAGGATGGACACGCTATCCCTGAGGATGTGGCACGCTATCCCTGAGGATGTGGCACGCTATCCCTGAGGATGGACACGCTATCCCTGAGGATGTGGCACGCTATCCCTGAGGATGTGGCACGCTATCCCTGAGGATGTGGCACGCTATCCCTGAGGATGTGGCACGCTATCCCTGAGGATGGACACGCTATCCCTGAGGATGGACACGCTATCCCTGAGGATGGACACGCTATCCCTGAGGATGGACACGCTATCCCTGAGGATGGGCACGCTATCCCTGAGGATGGACACGCTATCCCTGAGGATGTGGCACGCTATCCCTGAGGATGTGGCACGCTATCCCTGAGGATGTGGCACGCTATCCCTGAGGATGTGGCACGCTATCCCTGAGGATGGACACGCTATCCCTGAGGATGGACACGCTATCCCTGAGGATGGACACGCTATCCCTGAGGATGGACACGCTATCCCTGAGGATGTGGCACGCTATCCCTGAGGATGTGACACGCTATCCCTGAGGATGGGCACGCTATCCCTGAGGATGGACACGCTATCCCTGAGGATGTGGCACGCTATCCCTGAGGATGTGGCACGCTATCCCTGAGGATGTGGCACGCTATCCCTGAGGATGGACACGCTATCCCTGAGGATGGACACGCTATCCCTGAGGATGGACACGCTATCCCTGAGGATGTGGCACGCTATCCCTGAGGATGTACACGCTATCCCTGTGCAATGAGCTTGGCCTGACTGCCTTGTTCCAACCTCCTGGTGCAAGCGCCCTCCATATGGTCGGCAGGGTCACAGGTTTGAGTCCTGTTCCGAGACTCGCTCGCACGGCGAGTGGCAAAATGGGCGGGTGACACAACCGGGGCCGATCAACACCGCGAGAGTAGGAGAAAGTAGAACGGGAAACTAGAGTGTTCGTGGAC
This sequence comes from Diplonema papillatum, assembly GCA_030068145.1. Classification (NCBI taxonomy): domain Eukaryota; phylum Euglenozoa; class Diplonemea; order Diplonemida; family Diplonemidae; genus Diplonema; species Diplonema papillatum. The sequence goes on along the minus strand of JAPJBO010001578.1, from coordinate 4,422 downwards.
CGCACTACCTCGAAGGAGCAGCACGCGTCGCAGGTGGCACAGACCGAGGAAGCCCGTGAGGCAGCGAGTGAAGACGAGGTGATGCAAGACGAAAGGGAAGCACGAAGCGACCCACCCGACAAGCGGCGCGGGCACGGAGTACCAAGCAACGTAAGAAGGAAGACGAGGAGATTCACGAGCACAGCAGGACGCCCGAGCCGAGGCGGCCGACGGACCACAGAGGCGGTCGGTACGAGAAGCGGCCAAGAGAAGGAGGGGGACGCGACCCAGAGACCCGGGCTAAGTAGCCTGGAACTAGTGTGGTGCACCTTTCTTCGGAGGGGCTCACGCTCACAAAGATCGACTTATACGCACCACCTCGAACCCCCAGGATCTGGACGTGGTTTCAGGCGGCAAGTTGGCAAATGATCATGATCAGAAGGTCTTGGCCGCCGGGTCCAGTTTCTGGATCCAGGTCAAGAAAACTGGATATGACCTCATGAAGCGAGGAAACAAGCCAGTTGCTGGCTCAAACTTCTGCGGAGCTGGGAAGCATAGCAGTGTTTAGGTGCTGTCTGCCTCTCATGCATGCTTATTGCGAATCGACTCGTAGTTTTTGGTTTGTCCGTCAAAGTCGAAACCCAACGTGCCGGCGAGAAGCTGGCGAGGCGGCTTGGGTGCGTGTGTGCCATTCCGCATTTTCTAACAATTGAGCGCGATCTACACTTTCCTCCAGAAGGCTTCCGCACCCTGGACAATTCAACCTTCTCCGTGCGTAGGGGAAAATCTTAGTTTCGTGTTCAGGCGCTACTTGCCTCTCCTGTGTTTGATGCAAGCATCAAGTCTTCTTCGCGGAATGCAGAGTCTTACTTTCTGTTCTTTTCTTTCTTTCGTTGTCAACAACTTCTTTTTTCTCCTACTTTATTTACCATGGTTTTTTTGGACTTTCTGGTGCCGTAGAGTAGTTCTTCTTTCTCTATGCCGCCCACGTCGATGTTCGTTTAGCATTGAGTTCTTTTAAGTACATGAACCACATGGATTAGCATGCACTGCCTTGAAAGTCAGGTTATCGGATGACGTCGTCACCTGCCATTGCGTCGTCAAGGTCGAGCATTTGTGGAGCTAGCGGGGTTAGGCTTTCTTGCGATTCCAAAGACTGAGTCGGCGAGTACGAGGGCGGGCAGGAGTGCCCGTTTTCCACTTTCGAGGGCATTGGTGTGCCCGTCCCCGGTCGTTTCTGAGAGCTGCTTGCCCTCGGTACCTTCTTCCTTCGATGCACCGGTGTGGTCGCCTTCGTCTTTTTCCGCTTGCGGCCGGCGATCGGGCCTTCCTTCGGGGTGCCGAGCACCCTCTTCTTCAGCGCTGGTCGTTCGCTGGTTCCTGGCGTTGGTGGCGGCCTCTTGGTCGCCCGTCCGGTCGTCGCCGTCTCCTTTTTCGTTGCCGCGAGCGGCGCTCGCGCCGCTCGCGGCGCGGGCGCCGCTCGCTTTCCTACTGGCGTTCCCCGTTGTACGCCCACCTGGGTGGGTGAGGAGGGCCTCTTCTTCTTGTTGCGTCCGGGGGTTGACTGGACGTTCGGCTTGTTGGACTGGTGGTGGCCGCGGCTGCAACATGCCGCCGGTCGCCTCTGCGTCAGCGTAGGGAGCCTCTTGCACTCTTGGCAGGTTCCTCTGCCATGCGTGCGGCAGGCATGATGCCCGCTGCGGCAACACGCCGCCGCCGTCTTGCACTCGCCGCACTTCGTCGTGCTGTGCACTGTGCACACCGCGATCGGCTGTGCCGATCGTTCGCGTGGTGATGGTGCCGGCAGCACATCTCTACCGTGGGAACGTCCCTTCGGACGAGTGCTCTGCACGCCTCACACTTCCCTTTGTGATGGGTCGCGCACGTGACGAGTGCCTTCTCTATACCGACACCCGGCATATGCACGGGGTCTAGGTACAGTTGTGGAGGGGCAGGCAGGGCCCACCTCGCCGCTCTCCCGATCGTCCAGTCAGGGTACGTCGGGCACTGCGTCCCTACATCGCTTCCTTTCACTTGTTCCTCAAGTATCGTCCCCGTGTGTGCCTCGCGAAAGCGTGGCCTGGGCCGTATACCCGATATCCCCGTGATGCCCATGCAAGCGACGTCGTCGGGCACACCCTCTCTCCTCTCATGCAGCTTCCCAGCCCTTGCTGTGCCGCCAGCTTGTCCAACGCGCTCATCATGCAGCGCAGGACGTTTCCCCGTTCTCTCACCCCCTTCGGCGCATTCCCGTGCAGCGGCATGCTGAGGCCCGAGTTCAAAGTCGATCGCAAGCTCTAGCATTGACGCCTGCCCGCTCTCGGTCCACTGCATGTCCGACAGCCACGCTACCAACGCATAAAACGTCGGTAGTCCCCAGGTCTTGTTCCGCTCCCACGTCCATGCCGGGGCAATCCGCGCGAAGGGGTGGTCAAATTTCTCGGCAGGCATCGCATTCGCTCTCGACCAGGGGGTCGTGGGATTCCTGGCTACCCAGCCACGTGCTTCGAGCCCAGCCCGTTCCACAAGGATTTCAGCCATCATCTCCTGGAGCCGCCTCGAGAATTGGGCATTCTCGGGTACTACAGCGTGCATCTGGGCCAGTCGGCCCGGTTGGCTGCCATCAGCTCGGCATGTGCCTCTCGTCGCCTTCGTTTAGCATTGAGTTCTTTGAAGTACACGAACCACACGGATTAACATGCACTTCGTTTAGCAGCGGCTGCCGAATCATGCCGTGCCACCGTCCCTTTGTGCGTCTGCTTCGCAGAAAAAGTGTGGGAAAGGAGTCCAGGACTCCGTGCGTAGGGGGGAGGGGCAGCGCTCTTGTTAAAGATCAGCCACTTTGGCCGGATGGCCGGATAAACCAGACCCCCCCCCCCCTCTACAGTGCAGTTGCCTTGGAGGCTGGGTGGTCAAATTCTCTAAGGTGAAATGGTCAAAATTCCCTGCCAAAAGTGGGCCCACAAAAATTTTCCAAAGTGTGGTATTTGGGGTATTTGGGGCAAAAAAAAAATTTTTTTTTTCTGACCGCCCACCGTGGTGACCACCTTAGAGTGTGACAGGTAGCGTCTCCCCCCTCCACAGTGAAAATAGCCTGAGGGGGGGGGGTAGGGGGGGTCAAAAGGTCTTTTTTTGCGTCAAAATGGTGACATTTTCAGCCTGTAGACTTAACGGCAGTTTAAGGCTAAAAAAACATGCAACCCGCCTCAGAAATGCCCGGAAACGTGTTTTTGGGGAAAGTTTCATGGAAAATGGCCCAGGGGGGGGTGTATTAGTTGATGGTTTTAGGGTGGACACCGTTTGGTACCGGCTAGCAGCCTGTGTGTGTGCTTCACTGTTCATACCATGCAAAGATGAGGCTACAATCACGTGCAGGCAGCCACAAATGGAAGCAACAAAAGGGCAAACGACACCCAGGAGGAAGGCAGCTATTAACGTTGCTCGTCTGGATGGTTAACAACGTCCCAAAAGGCTCTCTGAGTCTTGCGCAAGCTGAGGTGTTGTTGACACCGCAGGCAGCAGCTCTTCCCCGAACTGCTGCTGGGGCGATATTCACAAAGTTCGATGTCTTTCCGAGAAAAACACAATGAGATGCTCGCATCCGTAGTGGGATTTTCCAGATCCCAACGTTTTTGTTGAAGGGATGCACGCGACAGTGTCTTTTATTCAAGTTCGCCTTTCGTACACCACCCCGAAAGGGTCGCATTGCACACGCACGGAAGACAATACTGGTCACCGGGGTGTATCTGGTACCTAACCCCAACGCACGTTGAGCTTGAACAAAAATAGAAAACTGGACTTGAACGAAAAGGTTCGGCGGTGGATTCATAGGGCTGCCACGACATAGCAGCTCAGGGCAGGGTATCTGCAGCTTGCGGTAGCACGCTACACGACACAGGCCACTACGAAAGCTGGCGCTGACGTCAAGGACTCGAGGGGGCGGCACGTTACGAAGCCGTACCTCATTGAGTCGCTTGTCAATGCCTCCTACGAAGCCCCACCATCCCCAACTCTCAGGAAAGTCTTTTGAGTAAAAATACATAGGTTTGGGCAGTGCTGTTTTCCTTCTTCGGTTCATGCTGTCACTATTTTTGGGGTTGTCACCTAAAAAGAAGAACACTGGTACCAAAGGGTGTCACCCTGAGTCCAAAAATTGGGCACTCGTAAAAAGGCCTTTTCGGGGCACTTCAGCAGCCAAAAAGCATGTTTTAGGCATTTCTATACGGTTCTGGGGTGGTTTACCAAATTTTATTGCCTTTTAGGAGCCCCTATGTGGTTCCCAAAAAAATGACCTATTTTGACAGCTTTTGACCCCCCCTAGGGCTAAGTTGGATGGAAACGCCGTTTCTTTTAGTTTTTTCGAAATAGGAAACGGAAACGGAAACGTTTCCGTTTCTTTTAAAAGAAACGCCGGAAGGCTCTTCATGCTGAGGGGTCCTATAG